>JAVKPL010014833.1:0-89881 GCA_032173675.1 Gastrolobium villosum | reverse complement strand
TCTGAAGCTTTGAAAAGTTCAAAGAGTTTAGGAATGAGGTGGAGAAACAGCGTGGCAAGATGATTAAGACATTACGATCAGATCGTGGTGGTGAATATTTGAGCCACGAGTTTCAGGGTTATCTGAGAGAAAATGGAATTCTCTCACAATTTACCGCTCCTTACACACCACACCAAAACGGTGTCTCCGAAAGGAGAAACAGGACCTTGTTAGACATGGTTAGGTCTATGATGAGTGAGACTCAACTTCCAAAATCGTTTTGGGGATATGCCTTAGACACAGCGGCATACCTTCTAAATAGGGTACCGTCTAAATCTGTTCAGACCACACCATATGAGATATGGAGTGGTAAGAGACACAACCTGAGTTACCTCAGGGTATGGGGATCGCCAGCTTATGTCAAAGCGTTGACATCAGACAAGCTTAGTGCTAAGAGTACTAAATGTCTATTTGTGGGGTATCCTAAAGGTACTAAGGGATACTACTTCTACTCCATGGAAGAACACAAAGTGTTTGTTTCAAAGAATGCTGAGTTCCTTGAGAAGGATTTGATCTCTCAAGGAGGCAGTGGGAGTAAGATTGATCTTGAAGAAGTGCAAGATCCACAAGAACAGATTGAGGAACCCGAGTCTGCTCCGCAGGCGACGTTCTCCAATGGAGAAGTAAACACACAACTCCGTAGACCTACGAGGGTCATCCATCCACCTGAAAGGTACGGGTTTGTGATTGAGAATCAGCAAACTGTTGAGGATGATGAACCAAGTAACTACGAGGAGGCGGTCAAAGATGTTGACTCCTCAAAATGGCTTGAAGCCATGGAATCTGAAATGGATTCGATGTATCAGAACAAGGTATGGACCTTGGTTCCTAAACCACAAGGAATAGTTCCTATTGGTAATAAATGGGTCTTTAAAAGAAAGACTGATGCAGATGGCAACGTTCAGACCTACAAAGCTAGGTTGGTGGCGAAAGGGTATCGTCAAAGACAAGGAGTTGACTATGATGAAACTTTTTCACCAGTTGCCATGATCAAATCTATTAGGATCATGCTTGCAATAGCAGCATACCACGACTATGAAATTTGGCAAATGGATGTCAAGACCGCCTTCTTGAATGGGTTCTTGAAGGAGGAAGTGTACATGACACAACCTGAAGGCTTTGAAAACAAAGATCAGGTGCATATGGTATGCAAACTACAAAGGTCAATATATGGGCTAAAGCAAGCATCAAGGAGTTGGAATATACGTTTTGATGAAGTCGTTAAGAGTAACGGTTTTATCAAGAACGAGGATGAACCTTGTGTTTACAGAAAGGTAAGTGGGAGTAATGTCGTCTTCCTAGTGCTTTATGTAGATGACATATTGCTAATAGGAAATGACATCCCCACATTAAAAATAACGAAAGAGTGGCTTTCAGAAAACTTTACCATGAAGGATTTGGGAGAGGCAGCCTTTATACTCGGTATAAAGATCTATAGAGATAGATCCAAGAGGCTGCTGGGTTTATCTCAATCCACGTACGTTGACAAGATGCTAAAGAGGTTTAGCATGGAAGGGTCGAAAAGGGGTTTTCTTCCTGTCAGTCATGGGGTACACCTATCAAGGGCTATGTGTCCTAAGTCACAGCCTGAGAAGGATCGCATGAGTGGAATTCCATACGCTTCGACTATTGGATCCATCATGTATGCCATGATATGTACGAGACCAGATGTCTCATATGCTTTAAGCATTACGAGCAGATACCAGTCAGACCCTGGAGAGGGTCACTGGACGGCAGTCAAAACCATCCTTAAATACTTAAGAAGAACTAAGGATGCGTTTCTGGTCTATGGTGGGGTTAATGAGTTAACAGTGAAAGGATTCACTGATGCCAGCTTTCAGAGTGACAAAGATGACTGCAAGTCACAGTCAGGATTCGTATTCACCTTAAATGGTGGGGCAGTGTCTTGGAAAAGTTCCAAGCAGGAGACAACAGCAGACTCAATGACAGAGGCTGAATACATAGCTGCTTCAGAAGCAGCTAAGGAGGCAGTGTGGATCAAGAAGTTCATAAATGAACTAAGGGTGGTTCCAAGCGTGGATGAGCCCATACAGTTGCTTTGCGACAACACTGGAGCCATCGCGCAGTCAAAGGAACCTAGGTCTCATCAAAGATCTAAACACGTGCTCCGCAGATATCATTTGATTAGAGAAATCATTGATAGGAATGATGTAAAAATGGATTATGTTCCCACAGACGATAACCTGGCCGATTCTCTGACAAAGGCTGTTTCTCAGAGAAAACATGATAGTCATTATGAGGCTTTGGGCATACGACTTAGGTCTGATTGGCTCTAGGCCAAGTGGGAGCTTGTTAGCATATGGGTGTCCTAGAGACAATCTTTTGATTAAATAAAGGACACTAGATGTAGAACTTTATTTGTCGCAAATAAATGTAAGCACTATTTATTCAGTTTCATATTGTGTCTCGATATTACTGTTAATATTATATGAATGAACTGGATAAACCCCTTGGAATAGAACAGGTATCTCTTGAGTATCTGTGATGAGATCACGATCATGAGGATTCAAGGATATTGCATGTCTATTCCTAATTATATGTTCCTAGTCTAGAGACACTGAGTTTGGGGATCAGTGATCTCGAGTAAAGACTAGTACGACTTATCTACTTGTATATGGATACAAGGTAAAGACCTCATGAGCTGCAGATATGGAGATATCTTAGCTAAAGTCGTGGGTGGACCTATAAGAGTATAGCTCGCACTGAACAGACCCAAAAAGAGACTCTATGAGGAAATCTCACAGATAGTGTCATTAGAGTAATCTCTTTATGTTTGGGTGTGTCTTTCCTTAGACCAAAAGTTATTACCTAGACTGTGTTCTTGAAGGCATGTTTTGATTGTATACCTCGTCTGCCTGAAACATGGAGACTCATAGGTATACTGTTGGGCGTGTCCTTAAAGGGCACAGGGCTAGGGTAATAAGCTGAAGGAATTCGTCAAATCTCTGTGAGAGATTAGGTTATCTGTAAACCGGAGAAATCGGGATGACATTTACAGGGACTCGGGAATCTATGCATAGTAAAAGAGATCATGAGATGATCTGCCTTTAGAGTCAGTAAATTGAAGATTCCCTATTTCGAATAAAGCTTACCCAAAACCGCAGGGGTTGATACATTTCCTTACCCTAGGTTAATGGGAAGATAACCGAGACGAAGGGAAATACATACGGTAACCAAATATGTGCAATAGGATGATCAAGTCATTAATCTGACTAGTTCTGGGGCAACAAAGCATTGCTAGTGCTCTGTGTTGTCATTAATTGGGTTGTGGGCTTGTTGGGCCCAAGCCCAGTTATGTCAGTAGCTAAGTTGGACCTAATGGGTCACACACTAACACCTTGTAGTTATGATGGACTAGCTTTAAAGGTATTGGGCCTAATAATGTTATTAGCCCAAGAAGCTGTTTGGAAGCCCACCTAAATGGGTGGGTGGTGCATGGAGTTTAGTAATGGGCTTGGATAGTCCAAGCCATTACTAATTAATTTAATTATTTAAATTAATAATCAAATATTTGAATTTCGAATTTTGAATTTGAAATTTGAATTTTGAAATTTGAATTTAGAATTTGAATTTCGAAATTCGAATTTTGAATTTGAAATTTGAAATTTGAATTTTAAAATTTGAATTTGAATTTGAATTTTGAAATTCGAATTTTGAATTTGAAATTTGAAATTTTGAATTTTGAATTTGAATGTTTGAACGTTTGAATTCAAGTGTTTGAATTCGAATTTGAATTGGTTTTGAAAAGTTGTTTCATAACAAAAGGATAAGACAGGATCTTATTGGAGCATATTCCTTGGATGAAGAAGCATCTTTGGAGGCTCTCCCTAGGCTGTTTGGTGCATCACTTTTAAGTGATAAGAGTGTTATCTTATCACTTAAAACAAACCTCCATTCAGATTTGGTGGTTGAGGGAATCAGTGGGTAAGTTGATTCAAATTTTGAATGCAACTGCTCAATGTATTTGGACCCTTTATAGGGCTGAATTATGCGCATGAAAAACTATATATTATATGATAGTTTATGAATTTAAGTTTAAATTAATTTGAATTTAAATTCATGTGGATAAGATTGGAGGTTGTTGGCAAAGTTTGTTTTGCAACAGCTCCACCTTATCACACTGTTTCATGCATAACTTTCAAAGAAATTTGAAAGTTTGTTTTTCATTTTGAATGAATGAATTCCCTCCTCCTCTCCAAAGGGTGTGCATAAATAGACATGTTCCTCACCTTAGGTTTCATTGGAAAACCAAGCCAACTCTCCTCCTCTATGCACCATTCTGTAGGGTAGCTCAGTACACCTTTCCAAACAGGATACCTAGCCTCCACCCTCACCACTTGTGCGCATAGCAAGCCTCATTGTGGTGTTCATCTGGTGGCTTTCAAGAAGGGGTTCTTGCATCATTGACGAATGGTGGTGTGGATCACCATTAGAGGGTTTGAACCCTTCAAGCCTGACATCTGATCTCCCTGACTGATCAGGCCAAAACAAGGTAACATCATGCTGTCTTAAAGCATGAACCTATGTGTGCATGTATGTTCCGCAGTAAAATTTTTATTTTACACCTTACATGCATCGGCCTTCAAAGGCCAGTTTTACTTTCACTTCTTAGGTAGACAAAAGTAGAGATACCTTCAAAAGGATCAGATAATGTTTCTAAAAGAAATTATAAGGGAAATAATACTCTTATGTCACATGAGGTATTCCTATTTTTTTACACAAATTCGTTTTCCGTGCCAATTAATTTTTCTTTTCTTTTTTAATATAAAATATGGGACCCACATTTAACTTCTCTCTACTTTTTCTCTCTCCTACAATCCTACAACATAAGAAAAGTTAAACCCAAATTATAATCACAATAAACACATCTCCATACAAAGATTTTTGAAAAAAATATTTGTCCTTTTAAATAACATAATTTATGTCATTTCACTCTTATAACGAGGTGGAGCCCACACAGTTATATTTTTTGTCCACTCTCTCACCTCCTTTATCTATCTCTTTCTCTCACTTAACATAATATAACTTTACATCTTTAAAATTATACACATCTTTTCCAAAATTTATTCGTTCTCTCACTTAACATAATATAACTTTACATCTTTAAAATTATACACATCTTTTCCAAAATTTATTCGTGTGAGAGAAGAATGAATGTTGTGTAGGAAATTTTACGGAGTTGATATTGACATGTTGAACACATAAAGCTTGCTACAAATTATGCCTCAGATTCATATAAAAGAGGAGGGGAGATGCCGGATTCAACATTAAAAAAATGAAATAAAATTATTTTTTAGATCCATAGATTCGTGCCAAAGGTGAAATAAACCAAGGATTGGGTTTGCAATGAACCTAGGCGTTTTTGGGCCGTAGAGACAGGTGGAGGTGGCTACTACCGTACTACGGAGATGAATGCTACTTAGGGGCTGTTTGCTTCGTGATATCTGCGAAGATCCTCAACCATCTTTGAGTGCTTTCACAGTTGCCTAGCCATTGTCTTTCATGTGCAAAAAAGCAGGAGCGAAATGACAAATAGTGGTGCAATTTTGTGACAAAACTGCCCCGTTCAATACTCAGCAAAATTTAAATAAAGCGTTTTATAAAAACAGCAATATTTAAATAAAGGTTATATTGGTCATTAATATCAATTTTCTTATCAATATTTTACTTTCAACCAAATATTGACTCATATAATTTAACTTCATTTTTCGAGTAATATTTTGGTCAACCAAATAACTTGTTTTAAACTTCCCTACCAAATTTAGTTTCCCAACTTGTAAGTATAGTTTTTCCCATTCATTATAACAGATAAAAGGACAAATTATAAATTTTATTGCCTGATTATATTTTCACACAATTTTTTTATTTTATATTAAATATTTACATTTTCACTTTAAAAAAATACGCCATTTTTTTATAATTTTACTGATGATTTACTTATTAAATTAGTAATTTATTAACTCAGAACTTGACTGAACTGATGACTGAATTCTATTTAATTTTAGAGCTATGATTTAGATTAGATTCTATTTCAAGGGAATGGATTTTTTTTTTTTAATATATACATTCCTTTTACAATTTCAACCTTGTATGGTGAAGATCAAAGAACTTCCCAAAAATATTTCTTCGATAATTGAATTTTCAATTCAAACGTGGAACTCAAACAACATTTACCCACTCAATTGAGAATGATTAATTTTATGATACGTGACTTCATGTGAAATCAATTTAATTATTTATAAACAAATCAATTACACATTGTCTTAAAAAAATTCTCTTATAAAATCACAATTAATTTATTTGAAAATAATTTGATCACTTTTCATTATTTATTTTTCTATTGGAGGTGATTTAGTTTTTTTTCACAAGAGGTGGCAAATCTTTTCCTATTAAATTTTTAACTTGACTGCACACCATGACTCGAATTTAATACCACTAATTAAATTAAAACAATTTCTTACTAAATAATTAACGTGATTCGTGGTTAAAATTCATATTCTTTCATTATTCCATTTCACATAGAACGTGAAATGATGACTTTTCTATTCAAGTGCTAATTGCAGGGTTTTCCCCCCACTAAAATATAACAGTTTGCGGGTAACTATTGGCTGATTTGGTAGTCAAAACCAATATCTTTCTCTCACCACTGTTATGCGAATCGGCGAATCGTTGGGACAGAATCAACATGATCCACGTTAGAATCGACCAAGTAATTATAATGACAATAGTCCAATATTTGATCTTTCAAACTTCAAATACCATGACCACAGCCAACTTTTATTGACAGCACATTTTTTAATATTCACACATGGGTACTACTGTTCATAATATAGCCAAGGAGTATAATTATATAAAATGATAACTACAGTAGCTCGAGTTTCACGCGATTGGAATTAGCGAATATTTAAGTCGACATTATTAACTTTGAGCATGATAGAAACGGTCGAGTTTTATTCAATATCAGAAAAACCCATTCGTACCAAAAATCCTAAAAATGCCAAAGCATTTCATTGATATATTTGAGGGGTTTATACGTAGGGTTTTATTAATCTCCTTTTACATAAGATAGTTATCTTATGTTGTAGAGAAAAAATGGGTGGGTCCCACCATTACAAAAAAAAAGTGAGATACGAAAATCGAAGTGAGAGAAAATAAGATAATTTACCTTTTAAAGGAGGTAATATTTCCCTTATACTTATGCAATATAAGAAGATAATTTTTGGCAGCACACAAATACTCAGGTGAGCTTACTGAAAAAAAAAAAGTAAATAAAATATTTGAAAATATTGGCACGCAAAATGGTGTGAATGTAGCATGAGGAGACTATTCTTATGTTGCATAAGAAATATAAACCCCTATATTTTATATTCAAAGTTTATAGGAAAATCACTGTTCGAGGTATATAAACTATTGATAGGCCATTACTTAATAATTTAAGCTTTTTGGTTGAATTAGTTCTTTATATGGTATCAGAGCGATCATTTGTCAAACACTTCCCTAGTTTATAAGCTCTGAGAAGAGTGTGAAAGCTAGCCCAACAGAAGATGGCCAGTGAAGGAAGCAGCAACTCGAAGCCATTGGACTCTGGATTGCCATTTTATCTAGGAGGTTCAGATAACCCAGGGATTCTACTGACGACTGTGATGCTGTGAGGAGAAGCCAATTATGAGAATTGGGCAAAACAAATGAAAAACGCACTCAAAGTGAATATTATAGGCAACAAGGAAGCAACGTCGAAGAATATTACATGAAGCTGAGAGCAGTGTGAGATGAACTTGAAGGAAGCAAATCATACAAGTCTTGGGCGTGAGGTGAAAATTATGCATACATGAAGGAGGTCGAGGAGGAAAGAGAACATCGCTGTGTCTATCAATTCCTTATGGGACTGGATGAAGCCACCAAAGGAACTTACGCTCACAGATTTTAAATCACTCGCCGCTCCCAACAGTGAACAAGTTCTATGTTATTGTCGCATAGGAAGAGAGCCATCGTTCTACAACGTACACTCAAAATGCTAGGGCTGATGCCATTGGGTATGCAATGCAAACAGCAGCACCACAGGTAAAGGAGAAACCTGTTGAGCATACTCCATGTGTACATTGCGGGAAGACTAACCATGAAGCTTCACATTGCTGGCAAGTGTTTGACTACCCTAGTCGTGGTGGCAGCAAAAAGGAGAGGAAGTGGATGCTTTAGTGGAGGAAGGGGCAACTCACAGGAAGGATCTTATGCAACGCAATCTATGGCAAATGCAGCTCAAATGGAGGAACCACATGAGCAAGCCAATGATTTCTCAATTCTGACACCTGAGGTGTGACGTGAATCGGCAAGTGTACCGAATCGCGCAAGTAATACAGTGATAAATCAAAGTTCGTATCCACAGAGAGTGTGTTTAAATCAATTAAAACTCTTCCTTTTAAGATTAAATATTTCAAAAGGTTTTTGACACGAATGTCAGGATTGTGTGGAAATTTGATTTGTAAATTTAAAAGACTTGTTTTTGGTTCTTTTTGAAAAAGAAATGAAATAAGGGTTTAAATATATGAGAAAAGCGCTGTAGTAGGGAACACTCACCAATGATCCCCACCTTTTACTCTGGATTAAGTTAAGTATTAATATATAAATCGTGAACTTAGATAATTATCAGATAAAGGTATCAATAGTTAATTCTCAATCCCTTGAGGAATTAACCCTTTAATCTCATATAGAACCCTAATTCCTTGAGGTGCCCTATATGAGATCAAGCATAAAGATCGATAATTGAAACATCTACAATATGAATCATGTCTATGTCTAGATCATGTTCATACCGTCGTTCTATCCCCTTTCCGGATTAAAGACCTCAGATCCCTCTTGTTGGCCCTAATCCTCAGATTTATTATTACTTACTAGATTGATCGGATCTAATAATAACAATAACAATACGATCAGAATAGAACGAAATTCAAAAGATAAATATATTCATAAAAACTCAATCCATTGTATCAGGGGTTCACAAGGGTTCGTGACCCTAACTACAGCAAAGAGGTTCTAGCCAACCATTATCATGGCTAGAATCCAATATTCAATTGAAAACAAAAGCTAAAAGAACTACAGAAAGGTAGAAGAAGAGATCTCTCTCCAGAGCTTCCGCCTCCGAATGACCTCAGTTGTTCAGAATATCAGATGTGCCTCCTAGGGTTGCCTTATGCCCTTTTTATAACCTCAGAATCCTCCTTTAGTTTCACTTTGTCCTTTTCAGCTCTAATTTGTGCATTTCTCCTATGAAATCAACATAAAATCAGTATACAACTTTAGATTAAGATATTTGACAAATTAACAGTGATTTTGCCCTTTTCTTGCATCAGATTAAGTAACATTCTTCCTCTTGACGTCTTACAATTCCTTATATGCTGATCGCATATCAAATAATTCCCAGATTTAAACGTTGCTGTCCCCAGCAATGTAAAAGACTCAGTCCAGGACATATTTAATTAATCCAACATAACATTCCAGAGACACTCTCAGACACAATATGCCATGCATGTCTGACTCAACATCATAAACTCCCAATAATGTCATCAGCTTCTTAGAGATACAAGTCTACAATGGTTACCCCTCACACAGATAAATAATATTCACTCTACACTCAGTGTTTAAGGGTATAATGAGCACTCAATCACTCAAAGCTATAACACTACCATAGGCTTGATCATATTCTAAAAAAAATTCTTAAAAATGAAGAATCACACACATGCATTAATTGATCAAAAGGACTTCACAGGTTGTAACTTGGCCGGGGTAATAGGGTAGGAATATATGGATAGTAGCTCAAACAACAATGAGATTGAAAACTGATATTATTTCACTTTAACACATTCAATTCAATGATTTTTGCTCCACTAACATCCCCACAGAATTTCGGGAATTAATTCCTTCCAGCCCACCTTTTACTCTTTTCCTCTTTTTTTTTATAAGGGCATAGATGATTTTTTTTTTTTTTTTTTATCCCTTAATCACTTGATCTTTGTGGAGCTTACCTCAATTTCTTTATTTTATTTTCAACACATTCAATGATTCAATCTCAATCAAGGTAAGTCACGAAAAATGGATATAGGCTAAGCCATCAATCAGGCCACAGGTCATTTATCAAGAATTAAGTTCAGGCTCAAAGGGCTAGCAAGGGGAAAATCTCATACAGGTGAGTTATTTTGGCCAATAGCAATTAAGAACAAAATGCCTTTATCATATCAATTAATGCATGCATAATAGAGAAACAAATCAAGTTCTAGAGTATTACAACAGTGAGACCTCTCAACAAAAATTTCAGTGTTTAGGCTCAAAACCTCACAGCTATGGTATCAATGCAGACTCAAGAAAATTGACCTCAGACATTATCAGAATTTCACAATATTAATTCAGACAAACGAGCAATCATGCAATCTAATTATGCCTATGCAATGTTATGTCAGAAAGTCATACAATATATTCCAAGAATTTAATCATGTACATTAACAAGATGAGCACATTTAAACCTGGGATTTGTTCAAAACACACATTTTTTTTTTTTTTTTTTTTATTTTTTTAATGGCACACCAAATAACTATAAAAAATAACTAAGAAAATGAAAAGAGTTAGGATATCTCCCCTGATAAAAGAATTGCAGTTCTAAGGCGCAAGCCCACCATTCCCAGATTTAGAGCATTGTTGTCCTCAACAATAATTAAACCATAAGAAGGAAAACCTGCACAATGAAACAAGCAGTGGCATATAGAAGAGACTATAATGCGCACATTAAAACATCAGAGAAAAATATACTAACTAAAATACAAAACAGAAAAATAAACTAATGTACAAAATCTCCATCAGCAAGGAGATAAAGTCAAACCTCCATGTCATCCCACTCAGCAGCGTGGGATGACTCAGCAAATGGAGGATCTGGTGGTATTGGCTGCCTTGGTGTTTGGAGCCACCATTCCCAGATTTGGCCCAAACCATGGAGCCATGTTAGAAACTCTTTGAAGCTTTGATTCTTCTGAGAGATAGAATCTCTATGTCTCTTGTCAAACTTTAGCTTCCGGTGTCTCTTCCAATGCTTATTAAAGAGTTTGATCACCTCCTTTCTTACTACCTTCTTCATTGTAGGATGACTCCTCCCTTGGGGTTTCTTCTCATGTTTGCCATCATCCTCATTTAGAATTTTATTGGTATGAGCAGAGGGATCTTTGTCTTTCAATTCAGTCTTTTCTTCCTTCAGTGCTTCAGTCACTACCTTGTTACACAAGAAGATATCTCTTAAAGTTTTAGGAGACTCCTTCAACTCCACCTTCGTGGCACCATCTTCATCATCTGCTTTTCTAGAAACTTCAACCGCTACACTTTGCTTTTCCTTTAAGATTTCCAGACTAAAACAATCATCTTTGTGAGAAGACTGTTTTAAAGAATCAAAGACATTAATGGTAACGGTTTCATCATTCATCCTTAGTTCAAGCTTCCCGTTTTCAACATCAATCATTGCACGGGCTGTGGCTAGGAAAGGTCTACCCAATATGAGAGGCATTTCATTTTCTACCTCCATATCAAGCACAATAAAATCAGCCGGAAAGATGAACTTGTCAATTTTTACAAGGACATCTTCGACTATACCACTTGGCTTCCTTAAGGATCTATCAGCAAGTTGTAAAGATGCTTGAGTAGGCTTCAACTCGGTAATCCCCAAGGAATTGTAAACAGAAAGGGGCATCAGATTAATGCTAGCCCCAAGATCACACAATGCCCGACTGATTTTTGTGTTCCCAATTTCAATAGGGATATTGAAGCTCCCGGGATCATTACGCTTAGGCGGGACCTTCTTGGTAATAATAGCACTACATTCCTCAGTAAGTGCAACTGTTTGACACTCTTGTAGCTTATGCTTCCTGGAAAGGAGATCCTTCATGAATTTTGCATAGTTTGGCATATTAGCCAATGCTTCAGCAAACGGGATGTTCACATGCAATTTCTTGAAAAGATCAAGAAATCTGTCATAACTTTTTGCTTTTAATTCTGGCTTCAACCTTCCAGGATAAGGTGCCATTTTCATAAGATACTCTTCGCTAAGTTCAAATTTTTCTTTTGGAAGAGTAACTGGCTCCTTCACATCATCAGCCGGTTTCAATATTTCAGGAGACTTTTCAGTTTCTTTTTCAGACTCCTCCTCCTGTTCAACCTTCTCTTCCTCTTCTATAGGTTTTGGTGGGGATGATACCACTTTCCCACTTCTAGTTATAACTGCCATACAATTTTCCTTGGGATTGGTAGTAGTATTACCAGGAAAGGTACCTGGAGCTCTATCAGATAACTGTTGGGCAAGTTGACCAACCTGATATTCCATGTTCTTGATTGAAGCTTTAGTGTTCCTGGACTCAGCTCTACTTTCCTCAATGAAAGCATTGGTACTTTTTTGATTAGCCCTACTCTCTTCCATGAAAGCGTTAGTACTTTGTGCTAATGTTCCTACTAAACGCTCCAGGTCGGAAGGCTCTCTTTTTGGAATAGGTGGTGGTTTTAGATAGTTGTCAGATGTCATATCTAAACCAGTACCTTGATAACTCTTCCTTTGGTAACTATTACCGCCAGAAGAATTATTCTGATTCCTTGAGAAATTTTGTTGATTAGGGCGCTGATCATACCAAATGCCATTTACCTGCACCTGTTGAGCAGAATCTGAAGACATCAATGTAGGACAAGTATTGGTGTCATGATCTTCATGACAATATTCACAGTTAAGAACAACTGCACTTGCTTGAACTTTAGAAAGCTGCATCCTCTCAAACTTTGCATTCAGATTAGACATTTGTTGTGATAACAACTTTTGCTCTGCCAGCATTGCATTATTATCATTGAGTGACACTGCTTCCCTTCTTCCTGTCCTTGTAGATGTTTCATTCTCATTTTTAGCTAACTTGTCAATCAGATGATATGACTCTGAAGCTAGCTTATCACCCAAAGAACCACCTGCTGCAGTATTAATAACCAATTTTGTTTCTGGTAAACAAGCATTGAAGAAGATTCTCACTTGGTCCCCTTGAGATAGGTTATAATGAGGAACCTTTCTCATGAGGGCCTTGAATCTATTCCACGAAGCGCAGATGGTCTCTCCAAATTGTTGTTTGAAGGAGGTGATATCATTTACCATGTTGTTGTATTTCTCCATGGGAAAGAACTCTGTAAAGAATTTTTCAGATAAATTTTCCCAAGAGATGATGCTATCCGCAGGTTGTCTTTCCACCCAATCAAGAGCTTTTCCCTTAACAGAAAAAGGGAAAAGTCTTAATCGTATTGCATCATCAGAAACATGTGGAGGCTTTGTAGAGTCACAGATTCGTAAAAATCTGTCAATGAATCTGTGAGGATCTTCATTGTCCTCTCCTCCATACTTTTCTCTCTCGGCCAACTGAATGATGTTGGACTTGAGCTCCCATTGATTGTTCCCAAGTTCTGGTGGAACAATTCCAGCATTGGGCCTGTTGAAGATAGGCGTGAGGATGGTGTTCATCCTAGGATCAGCATTCTGATTAAAGGCAGCCATCTCTAGGGTTTCGGCTACTGGAATGGGAATTGTCTGTGCCCTTTTTCTTTCCTTCTCTTTTTGAGCAATTCGTTCGCTTCTCCTTAGAAAAGCACTGCTTTGCATACAACTTCAGAGAAAAGATTAGTAGCACAGATTCAAAACAAAAACAAAAATAAAATAAAAGAAAAACAATTTAATCTTTAAAATCAAGATTAATTGATTTTAGAGAAACACTCCCCGGCAACGGCGCCAAAAACTTGACGTGAATCGGCAAGTGTACCGAATCGCGCAAGTAATACAGTGATAAATCAAAGTTCGTATCCACAGAGAGTGTGTTTAAATCAATTAAAACTCTTCCTTTTAAGATTAAATATTTCAAAAGGTTTTTGACACGAATGTCAGGATTGTGTGGAAATTTGATTTGTAAATTTAAAAGACTTGTTTTTGGTTCTTTTTGAAAAAGAAATGAAATAAGGGTTTAAATATATGAGAAAAGCGCTGTAGTAGGGAACACTCACCAATGATCCCCACCTTTTACTCTGGATTAAGTTAAGTATTAATATATAAATCGTGAACTTAGATAATTATCAGATAAAGGTATCAATAGTTAATTCTCAATCCCTTGAGGAATTAACCCTTTAATCTCATATAGAACCCTAATTCCTTGAGGTGCCCTATATGAGATCAAGCATAAAGATCGATAATTGAAACATCTACAATATGAATCATGTCTATGTCTAGATCATGTTCATACCGTCGTTCTATCCCCTTTCCGGATTAAAGACCTCAGATCCCTCTTGTTGGCCCTAATCCTCAGATTTATTATTACTTACTAGATTGATCGGATCTAATAATAACAATAACAATACGATCAGAATAGAACGAAATTCAAAAGATAAATATATTCATAAAAACTCAATCCATTGTATCAGGGGTTCACAAGGGTTCGTGACCCTAACTACAGCAAAGAGGTTCTAGCCAACCATTATCATGGCTAGAATCCAATATTCAATTGAAAACAAAAGCTAAAAGAACTACAGAAAGGTAGAAGAAGAGATCTCTCTCCAGAGCTTCCGCCTCCGAATGACCTCAGTTGTTCAGAATATCAGATGTGCCTCCTAGGGTTGCCTTATGCCCTTTTTATAACCTCAGAATCCTCCTTTTCTCGCAACTGACAGCTGTCCATCTCAACCCTACGCTTGGAGCGCAGGATCCACGCTCCAAGCGTGGAGTTTCTGCCTTTTTTGTCTTTCCCACGCTTCAAGCGTGGAGTTCTACGCTTGAAGCGTGGACTCACTGTCTGGAAATCTTTTCCCACGCTTCTTTATTTGACCTTGAAAACGGAAACCTTACAATTTATTACATAAACGTTATAACAGAAATATTAAAGTATGAATTTATTACAGAAACGTTTAACGGAAATATTAAAGTATGAATTTATTACAGAAACGTTTAACGGAAATATTTAATTAAAATAAAATTGAATTCAAATTTCGAATTTAAAATTTGAATTCAACAGTTGCGCGATCCTCTGATGCTGCAAGCGCCATTCCCACGCTCGTAGCGTGGGCCTTTAGTTTCACTTTGTCCTTTTCAGCTCTAATTTGTGCATTTCTCCTATGAAATCAACATAAAATCAGTATACAACTTTAGATTAAGATATTTGACAAATTAACAGTGATTTTGCCCTTTTCTTGCATCAGATTAAGTAACATTCTTCCTCTTGACGTCTTACAATTCCTTATATGCTGATCGCATATCAAGGTGGTAATGAGTTTATTGTCTTTGGTCAACAAACCTCAACCATCAAATGACATATTAATTGGTGAAGATGTTTACTATAATGGCTTATAAATAGTGACATGTCTCGCCACATGACAGGGGCACTTGAATTACTTCGTGATGTTACAAACATTGAGCCTTTGGCAGTGGGTTTACCAAATGGAACCATGACACATGTTGTGAAACAAGGATCCATTTCGCTCACTCATTACTTTTCATTATCTAATGTTTTATTTGTGCCCAGTTTGAAATGCAACTTAATCTCTGTGTCCCAATTGCTGCATCAACGTGATGCGAATGTGATGTTTACTTATGAAGGTTGTATTTTGCAGGATCGCAAGTTGAGGATGGAGATTGGACTGGGTGAATACAAGGACAACGTGTATGTGTTTTGGCCAAACCAAGCTACAATATTAGCAGTTCGCTCTTGTGAAATGCTAGAACTATGGCACAAATGGTTGGGACATGCATCACTAGAAGCAATTACTATGATTCCTATTTCTGGTAATCTTCGTTTTCGTAATATAGGCAATAAGGCTTGCCATGTGTGTTATCGCACCAAACAAACTCAATCTATGTTTCTTGTTAGTGAACATAGAAGTAAAATTTTTGAACTCCTCCATTGTGATACATGGAGGCCTTATCGTACTTGTTCTTCATCTGGTGCACATTATTTTCTAATTATAGTCGACGATTACAGTCATGCCATTTGGTTGATGGGTAAGAAAGGTGAAACCTTTGAATGTTTACTTAAGTTCCTTATAATGGTGCAAAATCAATTCTATAAAAACAGTAAAAATCATTCGATTGGATAATGGAATGGAATTTAAATCTAACAAGATGCTTGAACTGTTTGCTGAGAAAGGTATACTTCACCAAACTTCATGTGTCTATACACAACAACAAAATGGTCGAGTGGAATGGAAATATAGACATATATTGAATGTGTCCCATACTTTATTATTTCAAGCTCACTTGCTGATCAAGTTTTGGGGTGAGAGTGTGATGGTAGCAGCACACGTTATCAATTGAACTCCTACGAAGCTTCTTAATGGAAAAACCCCTTGTAACACCCCGTGTATACCCGATTTGTTAACATGTCATCGTATTAAGCTACGCTTAATTAAAGTGCGGAATAAATTTTTCTTTAATTCAATTATGACGTCATTATACTTAGCCAAGTTGATTACTTAATCAATTTCATAAAATATCGCCTGTATGTAAATTGCAAGACAGCTAACTGAATACCTCATATATAAATATAAAGTGAATATCTAAAGTCACGGATCTACAACACGTAGTCCGGACAATATCCTGATACATTATTCAACTAATGTCTGAAAATATAAAGACAAGTCAATGTGGCATGAACAAACCCCATGCTCACCAAATAAGGCAACATAGCCCAGCAATAGTCTCAACTCAAACATCAATATAAAAGCGGAAAACATAAACAACATCCCACAATGACAGCATATAGCAGCAAACTCTAACTCAGCTCTGGCCTCCTGCCACTAGATGCATCAGCCCCAGCACTAACTGAAATAAGCGTCCCCAAACGTGGGGTGAGATCTCTAAACAAGAAATCTCAATAAGACAAGGGGTACTCAAAGATCTTCCACCCCAAGCTCACTTACATGTGCAATATAAGTTCCAAAAGCAGTAATTTCCAATATATGTTCCAAAAGTATGTAGTGCAACAGATATTCATGACGTGTGTTATCACTATTCTACTGGCCAGAGAAAATGCAGGAACACGTCTATTAACCACATAGTAGTACAAGGAACATCGCTTGCACCTCACCCACAGCCTCACCATATCATATGTACCACATACTCAGGCATACCGTATAGATGGACCCACATGCATATCATAAAGGCACATTGCATATAACAGCTCAATAGCATCATCAAGAGCATGTAACACAGCATGCATATAACCATACCCCCATGGGATATGGTGGAACCACAACATGGCTAAACCAAGGACACGAAAGCTTACCTTGCAAGCTAACAATCCACAGCCAAGAGTCCACACAACTCAAGTCCAACACACAGCAGATCACAATATGATTTAGAACCAGCAATCGTATCAATACTCAAAGCTCATAAACCTAAGCATAAATACTACGTTTTTCCTTTTACGTTTTATGTCTTCAGGCTCCCCACAAAGCCACAAGCCCTTAATCCCTTAGGTTCTGACTTAGATAATTTATTACAAAAGTATCACTTCATCAAACTAGGGTCCACAAACCCATACCTCAAATCTGTATGACAGTAACTTACTGTTCATCGAAATCCCAGAATATCCGGATATATGTCGGGGGCATATCCGGATATCAGAGACCCCATATCCGGATATCAATATCCGGATACCATATCCGGATATCAATATCCGAATATCATATCCGGATATTTCGCGACAGAATGCAGTTCTGCATTTTCGCGAAGATATCAACCAAAGGTCCAACTTTTAATCCATTATAACGTGAAAGCATGAATCTTAATTATGTTTTAAGTCTATATACTAGTTGGTTACTTGATTATCTCATTAACATGCCAAGATATCACCTTAAACCAATAAAACTCAAGATCATGGTAGGGGACTTACCCAAGGCTCCAAAACACCCACTCAAGTGCTCTTGGAGCTCACAAATGGTCCTTCAAGGTTCTGACTATGAACAAAATGAAAATGCTACACCAAGTAGGGTCTTTTCTCTACAAAGGTGGCTTCTTGAAGCCACACACCCAAGGAACAAAGGTTCAAGCCCCCACAACCAATGAAGTCAGCCACTACACACTCAAGAACAGCCCACCAACTCAGAATGATTGATCCCCACACTAACCCTATACTCCACTAAGTGTTTAGATGATGAAAGATGAGAGAAAATGTGAAGACTTGGGAGATTTCCAAGCCAAATGACCAAGAAATGAAGGTGGCAGCAAGGAGAGCTCACACACCAGTAAGAAGTCACGTAGGAGGCTGTAAAATGCCCTAGAAAATTATGCCATTTAGTATATATAGGCGGTTTAAGATTAATCGCACTGTATTAGCGCTAATAGCTACGCAAAAAATTTTAATCCCAAACTTTGGAATCTTAACCTACTCATTTTTCTAAGATTTTTCATATTTTATTTTATTTTTTGGAGCACCTTTCTGGTACGCGCTTTTCCATAGCCAATATCAGTTCTGGCATCAGTTCTCATTATTTTGACTTGAAACTCGTTTTACAAGTCTTAAGTATTATTCTAGTAATTATCATGCACTTATTATAATTTTTCGGGATACTTCATCGGTACGCATTTATACCGGGTAGCAGAACCGGTATCTGCGCTTTTCGTCCGAAAAACGAATTTCAGCATTATTACTCACTATAATTATTAGAGTCTCCTAATAATTATTAGGGTCAATTATGGAATTATTTCTTAATTGTCACCTTTAATTAATTAATTACCTTAATTAGCGATGCAGGTTCTTACACCCCTCATGAGCTGCTACATGGGACTGGTGCCGAATATAGTCATTTAAGGGTGTTTGGTTGCTTGTGTTATGCTACCTCACAACCAAAACCAACTAATAAGTTCAATTCGAATTCTAGACGTTGTGTGTTTGTCGGGTATCCATTTGGCAAGAAAGGGTGGAAGGTTTGTGATCTAGAAACATAAGAATTCTTTGTGTCACGTGATGTTTGCTTCCATCAGGCATAATTTCTATTTGCTGTAGAGGTTGAGTTTACTGCTGGTCCATAATTACCACCATTCCTACATCAGAAATCACCACATTAACAGTTTCAAGAGATCCTGAAGGTGAAGCCTAGAACTCCACACAACGATGCAGAGAATGAAATGCTATTTACTGATGCCATTTAATATGGTATCAGAGTCTCAGTGTCACGGGTTCGATCTTCACCGCCCCTATTTTCTTTTTGGAATTTCTTAGTACAGCTAGGCTGAGCCTGATACATCATCCACACTTTAAGCCATTGACGGACCTATTTGGTTGCCAAAGTGTGCAAGTGCACACATAAATTTGGTGATACATTTTTTTAGTAAAGAATATATATAATTTTTAATTAATTAGGAATTTACTCAAGGAGCAATTTTAGTAGTTGTATTGCAATGAATTGGTCTTGTTTTTTTCTTGACATGACAAAAAATTTGGTTCATGTAACGTGATATAAATCCCTTTTTTGTTTATATTCTTTTATTTTTTAATGCGTTTAAAACTTTGTTTAATTTTTTTTCGGAGGCACTGCCCTCAAACCCCCTCAATTAAATATTCAAACTAAATGGCTTCTCCCTAGACCCACCTGACATAAATATGCACACATAAATAAAATTTTATGGGTTCGCCACTGCCTTAAGCCCAATGAATTCTCTTGTTGCATAAGAAGTATAAACCCCTATATTTGATAGTCAGAATTTATGGGAAAATTACTCTCTTGTAAAACTGACAATTCTGTCTACGACATGCTTTAAGCTCGATCTGGTATCATAGATGATGAACACAATGAAACATGTTAGTTGTAAATTGTGTTGGGAGGAGATAACTATCCACACATTAAATGAGTCTAATTAACAAATTTACTACAAGAGGTCCGACATCACATCTTAACCTAAAACATTAAAACATTGTTGGGTTTATGGGTCCATACTTAGTCCATTTATTTCCAACGTAAGACTTTTATCATCCATTCTTGAATTCCCAACAAATTGATGATAAGATTAACAATGGTATAATAGTGTCGAACCATTTTTTAAAAATAAAATAAAATTTCTCTATTAGTTCATTAATTAGAAAAGCAAACTCTTCCTAACAAGCTTTCTATATAACTATATATTCATGACTGACTCTAAATTGTATTTGATGATTTAGTTTACGGGTTTGCATTCATCATTTAACATGACACAAAAAAATTTCCTACACACACAACATTTTGTTAGGCCCACACTTTTTGAAGCGAAAAAAAAACTAAGGCACGCAAAACAAATTTCTATAATATTACACAAATATTTTTCCTATAACATAACTCTTATAAAACCCTTTAGTTTATGGTTATTTTGGCTGTGCTCTTTGGGCACTTGAACTCACTTTGTCAAGTGAACTGATACTGCCACGTTGTGGTGGCGGCAGCACTCCTCCTACAATGTGTTGATCCAAGGAACATCATCAACAAACATAGATGCCTAGAAAAATTGTTGTGTAACCTACAGATACAAAGAATATATGCTACAGAGCCTTTTGGCAGATAATGTGGTAGGGTAAAGTGTGTGTTACTTTAAAAGATGTAAAGTTATGTCATTTACGAGAGAGAAAGAGATAGATAAAGGAGGAGAGAGAGTTGACAAAAAAATAAAGGTTTGGATCCCACCGCTTTGTGAGAGTGAAAGGATATAAGTTGTGTCATTTAAAAGGATAAACATTTTTCCCAATGTGGTAACCAATTTCTTTTATTTGTTGGACCACCACTTCTTAAATAAAAAATTTACATGTATACCTGCTAAACAAGTTGCTTGCACTGATTCCCAGGCTCCCAGTATATCGAATTCACATTTCTGCAGTTGTTGTATTTGTATATGCAGCAATCAAATACTTGTCATATATACACTTGAAAGTATTAAATGCAGGGAATCATAATCATACAAAGGATGAAAGCATTAAATGTGGGGAATCATAACCATACACCTGTCGTTGATGTACGTAAAGCAACTACAAACATAATTTTATCTATATATATATATATATATATATATATATATATATATCACTTATTTATATTCTTTTTTAAATGATATTATGTATAAAAAAAAGATTTATCAGATTTATCTATGTTTATTACAGAAATAATAAACCATATATATATATATATATATATATATAATTTATTATTTCTGCAAATGTTGATAAAATTAATTTTAAAATAATATTATTTTGAAAAAGAATATAAATAAATTATCAATAAATGTAGATAAAATTAATTTTAAAATAATATCATTTTGAAAAAGAATATAAATAAATTATTTGTATACATAATATATATATATATATATATATATATATATATATATATAATGTACAGACATATATATATATTTAACGTAAATTACACAAAACCACTTTGTACTTAGGTGTTGTTTCAAAAAACCACCTTAAACTTTCAATTGAATCAATTAACTCCCTTAAACTATGCTATTAAAATCATTTAACATATTTAATAATATTAAGACAATAATACCCTTATTCTTAACCATAACCATTGCCACCACCCACTAATTGCTCCGCCACCCTAGATGCCATCCTGTCACCGGCCATAATAGGATAAATATAAGACAAATGTAAGACAAATTACTCTTTATACAAAAAATTCATAATTGTACCGTTGGGAGCTATAAGCCCACTATGTCCCTTTAGGGATGAGTCAGTATATAGGGGATACTCCTAGCTTTGGTACAGACCAGGCCAAAGAGTATCGTGCCAAGTAAAGCTTAGATAATTAACAAGGGGTTAGTACAAGGGATGCAATGAAGAAGATGACTCAAAGTAAATGGGCAATATAACGATACATAAGATAATTCTAGCTGTGTCCATGGGGGCTATTTATAAGGATCATGGTGTGGGTTGGTGAGGGGGGGTCAACCCTCTTTGGGATACACTCCTATGATAGTAGTGTTGGGCGATGTTGGCGTTGACATTGTGGCAGCGCCGCGCCTTCTGCAACTAGCGACACCAGTATTGGGTAAAGGGGCAGTTTCCCTTTGCGGTACCTGTGGCGACTGCCTTTAGTGGTTAGCCTCCCAAGGTGGGACATTTTGGTGTATCCCTCACGTGTGTTGCAGTCTCAGAGGATGTGAGAGTCCACGTCAGCCCTTAGGATGGGGATGAGGATTGGGCCTGAGTAGCTGGGCTGTTCTAGTAGTTGGGCCATCCGGAACAGGAGCCCCCCAGCTTGGTAGCATGCGTAGGATGGTGCCAAGTTAAAGTCTTTGGGCGTTACCTTTAGGGTGATCTTCTTGATTGGTAGCCGTTGTCATGCGACATGTAGGTGCTATCGCCAAATTGTAGTGGTAGACTTATGTTTGTATCCCATCTGCAGAGTTATCCGATTAGTGTCGCCAAATGATGGATTTTTGGCGTCTCTCGATCGGTGCAAGGGCGTTCTCCAGTTGGCACTGCCCGCTTAGAGTTTTGGGGCGTCTCTTGACTGGTGCTGGAATAGCAACAGTTTCTCTTTCGCTCTTCTAGGGGTACTTCAGGTTTTTCATCCTTCTGACATGAAGGGTGCCCTTTCGGTTTTCGTGTAAGTAATAATGAAGGCTTCATCATCATTACAAGTAGTTGCATCGTTTCGAGGTACGACACATTAATTCGACGTGATTGGTATCAACCTAAAATTACCATCGATCCCCTTATCACAGCCGCCCATCAATGACGGTTGCAACATCTATCGGTCAGAATATCAAGAGGTAGTGTACGCGAGTGACACCTTGCGCTCCCTTTCTTCTTTAAAAGGGGAGACTGGTCTTCCTGAGGCCTTTCTCTACGCTGGGTATTGCTCTTCACGTTGCTTCTATTATATTGTGCTTTAGTTTCTTCTTTACCGTAGTGTTCAAGCTGGTCTTTCTTCCTCCACGACTCTGCGTAACTCTCAGGTATAGTGTCTTACCCTCTCTTCTTTGATATTCCTTGTGTTTCTCTGTATAGCTTTTCTTCTTCTTTTTCTGGGCACAGTAAGGTTCATGGGCTTTCCTAGGTTGGTTTTGCCTGAGCCAAGGGTTGAGGTCAAGGAGGAAGAGTTTGATGAAGCCTTTGACTCAGTTGAAGGCTGTACAGTAGGGCCATCTATGCAGGACTATCTTGCTAATCGTGGGGGGAGCAGCAGCTTTTCATCTTATCGTTCTTTAGTTCCGGGGGTGGAGTCACTGCCCCATGGAAAAATTCCAGAACATCTATGGTTTTCCGAAGAAGAGATTCAGAGTCTCTTGCCTGCACGGGCTTTGGGGCCTGTGCTTCCTTATTTGGGTGAAGCATCTGGTTCTCGGCCGCGTGGAGAGCGTCTAGAGTCAGGGGGTGAGGCCACATCTGGGTCTGGTAGGCGTCAGCCTATCAGATCTAGAGGGCGACGGTCAGGGGTTTCTAGTGAGAGGGTTAGGGCTCACCCTTCACGTCGTCGTGGTTCAGGGCCTTCTGTTCGTACAACCGGGCAAAACAGAGGTTCATACCGTCATGCTTCTCGGCGTTCTGCCCTTGGGGTAGGGCGACTTGTTCGTCCTTTGTCCTCTGTTAATCGTCTTCCACAAAATCGCCCTATAGAATATTACTATAAGCCTTCTCACCCGACTGTTAATTCTCCTGTTGCTCTAAGCACTTCGAGGGGCCATATACCCAAAATTTCTGAGTTTTTCCACCGCCGTAAATATGACGAGTCCACGGAGAACCGACTAGGTAGATTTCATCCGGAAGATGGACGTCTTGTGAAGTATGGTATGTGGGACGCCATATACGAAGACTTGGGGCTTTATAAGATACCACCTGCTTGGTGGCCTTCTTCTTTAAGCTACTCATATTTTTACACTTCAAGCTCTTCAGAAACCTCTGATTCTGATGGTAAGTAGTTTGATTTCCCGTTATTTTTTCTTGTAGTAACTGGTGAGGGTGTTGGCGATTACGGAGGTGGGGGATAGGGCGAGGTGAAATCTCTTTTCTCTTCGCAGTGGTCGTCTTGGCTTTGGTGAAGTATTGAGGATTGACTGTGTGTTTATCACTCCCAGGTAAGATTCTTTCTTGACTAATGGAGATTGTTCAGTTGGACACTCGTCTCGAGGCGAGGGATTGGGTCGACTCGGAGATAGCTACTTCGTCATCAAGTTATGCTGACCGGGACACTTTGCGTCGCCACTACAAATCTGTGCCTAGCTTCATGATTACTGAAAATGGTGCATATAAAGCAAAGTTGCAGCTGTTCGCAATTACGAGTGATCGTCGTGCTTGTGACACCCCTAGTAATGCGGGGAAATCTTGGCGGCGTTTCATGGTTTACAAGACTCACTTTACGGATCAAAAAGTGAGGTTTCCACTAACTGAGTCTGAGATGGGAGTGTTATCCCACTTGCAAGTTGCACCTTCTCAGTTGCACCCAATCTTCTGGGCGTTCGTTCGGGTCTTTGAAAGTATATGTCGGTATTTCGGATGGGAATTTTCCGTGCGGTTGTTCTTTTACTGCTTCCAAGTATCTTCAAAGAAGAAACTTGGATGGGTTTCGTTGAAGGCGGGTACCACGTTAGGAGCGATATTTGCTCAGTATGCCAATTTGTACAAGAATCGGAAACATACATTTTTTTCAATCGAACCCACGTTGGGCGATGGAGAGCTTCCTTTCTTCGTCGATCCGGTGAGCAGAGAATGCCGATTTCCCCTGTACTGGACTAAAGCCCATTATGGAATGCCTGCTGGTCGGTATTCTTCTACGTTTGGGAGTTTGACGCCTGGGGAAAGCAAGGTGGTTGACTGGTTTGTGGAAGTTAAAGGTTTTTTGGATCTGTGGCCTACGAAGCAAGTGTTGTGCTATGGAGGTGTGATGGCGTTCTGAGTGTTTATTTTTTGTGATGATCTTCTTTTTTTCTTCTAACGCCCTTCTTATCTATGCAGCCTTTATTAACTTTTCTTTAATTGTTTGCAGTCGGAAGTATGGCGGCTGAATCCTTGAAGCTTGCCCGTGAGGCGGCGGCGAGGCTGAAAGCCAAGCAGGGCGATGCTCCTCAAACTCAACCTAACCCTTCTCTAAAGGATACGGGCAAGGGGAAGGCATTGGCGCCCGGGATTAAAAAGGCCAAAGTTCGCTTCGCTACTGATACTCCTATGGGAGAGTTGAAGAAGAGGGCCAATCGCCCTATAATTAGAGATCCTACGGGCGTGGCGGGTAACTCCTCGACGAGCGAGTCAACGCTGGGATGTGGATCGCCTGCTCAGGGGGGTCTACTCTGAAACGTGGCGCGGCTACGAGCTTAACACCAACTCGTCCTTCAAAGTCTTCGCGCCCTGAACCTTTCGAGGGTGGGCATTTTGGCGGTAGCTCCGAGAGAGAGTGATCAGGCGGTCGATCCCCCTTCGACCGAGGGCGATCAGGGTCATAGGGCCTCGGAGGCTCAAGGTTCCCCTTCTGCTGCTGCTGCGGTTCCTGTTGGCAGGGCCCTTACTCTGTTAGAAAGGGACCTTGTGAGAGGATATCCTAACATTGGACGTCCTAAGATGATGGCCCCACCACGCCTGGATCGTCAACAATTAATGGACTGCACTCAAGTGGTCGTTGGTCGTATCTTTGGGATGCAGGAGATCGCCCTTGCTGTAGATGAGCGGTGCTCCTTGCAGGAAGATCGCCTTCACGAGTTTGGGCGACAAGTAGAGGGTCTTACTGCTGAGGTGGGGTGTCTGGGTAAAGACATTTATGACAAGAAAACTTCCATCCAGTTGTTGTCAGAGCGGCTGACGAGGGCAGATGAATATGTTAAGCGGTTGTCCGATGAGAAGAATGCCCTTGATAAGTCGTTGGAGGATGTCAAGAAAGAAAAGGACTTTCTCCAGGCTGAGAAGGATGAGCTGTCTGCTAAATTATTTGCTACTCAGGGGAGTCTTCACGCCAAAGACGAGGACCTTAAGAAGGCTATCGGTCAAATGGAAAAATTGGATGAGGCTCTTGCCAACCTGATGAATCATGCCTTTAGCAACGCCCTTCAGCAGGTTGTTGTCAGGTATCCCGATGCTGACCTGACGGGTTTCGATCCTGCCTATGATGTGGAGGGTGGGAACATCATTGAGCGCCTTTAGGGTGATGTCGTCAAGGTGATTGAGGAGGCGCCTGAAACTGATGACGATGAAGGTGTGCGGGGGCACTTCCAGTGACTGACAGTGATGATGATCATAGGGCCAATGATGGGCGTGATGTGTCGGCTGTGTCTTCCGCTAAGGTTTTGATTAAGCCTGTTATGGCGGGTGAGGGTGGTGGTGTTGACGTGGTCGTTTTTGAGCAGGCGGTGGATGTCCAAGCTCAAGTGGTGAATGCTCGAGAGGTTGAGAAGAACATGACCGGTTAGGCTGAAGATGTCAAGGAGGTTATAGCTGCATCCTAGATTTATACTTTATTTTCTTTTTTCTTTTTGCCCACGGTCGGCATGTCGGCCGTAGGTTTTTTGAATATTAATGAATTTCTTTTTTCTCTCTCTGCATCCTTTTTTCCTTCAAATGAATGTTTGTCGAGTTAGTTGTGCGTTGGCTGGGGGTTAGAACCTTCATAGATAGGCGTTGGCTGGGGCTGAGAACCGTCCCAGTCCAACTAAAATGGGTTGAAGAACCGTCCATGTAGTTGGGGGTTGGACCCGGAGGGTTCCTCAGTCCAACTAAAGAGGGGGTGAGAACCGTCCCTGTAGTTAGGTGTTGGCTAAGGTGAGAACCATCCCAGTCCAACTAAGAGGGGGTGAGAACTGTCCCTGTAGTTGGGCGTTGGCTGGGGGTGAGAACCATCCCAGTCCAACTAAAGAGGGGGTGAGAACCGTCCCTGCAGTTAACCATCTTTAAACAAAGCTTTGGGCGAATTGGCGATCCATTTATTGCGAACATTAAATTCTGCCTCATTAAAAATATTTCCTAGTAAAAACCAACAGGGATAAAAACATAACAAAGGAAAATAGGGCAGGAAGTGCTACATGATGGATGGCTTAACTATAATACTTCTTGAGTTTATCTGCATTTCATGCCCTTGGAACTGCCTTCCCAGCCAATATCTCAAAGGAGTAAGCTCTTTGTCCCAGCTTGTTGGTTATCCGGTACGGTCCTTCCCAGTTAGGGGCGAGTTTTCCTTCACGGGCGTTCTTATTCCCCACGTCTGCCCTTCGTAGTACCAACTCTTTTTCTTGAAAATTACGGGGAACGACTTTCTTGTTGTACTTGGTGGCTGATCTTTCCTTGCTCTGGCGGTCGGTCTGAGCAGCATGACCTCTGAGCTCTTCCAATAGGTCCAGAGCTTCTTTCAAACTTTGAGTGTTGGTGATCTCGACAACGTGTTCTCGCCTCCAGGAAGGTTCACCAATTTCAACAGGGATCATAGCTTCGGTTCTATAGGTCATCCTGAAGGGTGTCTCCCCGGTGGAAGACTTGGCGGTTGTCCTGTATCCCCATAGCACATTGCCGAGGTTGTCTATCCAGGCTCCTTTTTGTGCTTCTAACTTCTTCTTAATTCCTTTCCCCAGCATTTAGTTGCCCGACTCTACGAGACCGTTGGTTCGGGGGTGTTCGACGGCGGTGAAGTGGTGTCGGATCTGTAGACTGCTCATTAACTCTTGAAATTTGCCATCGGTAAATTGAGTGCCATTGTCAGTGATGACTTCTCCAGGGATACCAAAGCGGTAGACAATATTTTTCCAAAAGAAATTTCTTGCTTTTTGGGATGTGATCGTGGCTAAGGGTTCTGCTTCTACCCACTTGGTGAAGTAGTCTATGGCGACAATCAGCCATTGGACTCGGCCAGCCGCCATGGGGAAAGGACCCAGAATATTGATTCCCCATTTGTAGAAGGGCCAAGGAGAGGTGATTGATGTTAGCTCTTCAGGCGGCGCTCTGTGTATGTCGGCGAACCTCTGACATTTGTCACACTTCTATACGTGTTCGCGGGCGTCATGTTCCATGGTTGGCCAGTAAAACCCAACTCTCAGTGCTTTCCTCACCAGTGAGTGGCCACCCATGTGATGGCCGTTAATTCCTTCATGGATTTCTTCCAACACGTACTGGGCATCAGCTGGGTTCGAACATTTCAAAAGTGGGGTTGAAAGACCGCGCTTGTATAGTCATCCTTGCATTATGCAGAAATAGGCACTCTTACGAACCAATTTCCTAGCTTCACTTTGGTCTGGAGGTAGGGCTCCTTCGGCCAAGTAGTTGATTATAGGTGTGATCCAGGTTTCCTCAGTGACTCAAGTGGCTGGCTCTGATATGCTCATGATTATGCATGGGTTTGGCATATTATGCTGGATCACGGAATGGTTGTTGCCAGGGCTTTTGGTACTTGCCAGTTTGGCGAGAATGTCCGCCCGTGTGTTTTCTGCACGCCTGATGTGCTCCACCTCAACACTTTCAAAATTTTGAATTAGCTCTTTGACCTTCTCTAGATACCGGCACATTAATGGTCCTTTGGTCTAGTATTCGCCGGAAACTTGAGACGTCACCAGCTGGGAGTCGCTGAAGACTTTAAGGCGTCAGGCTCCCAATTCTTTTGCTTGGGTTAGCCCGGCTATCACAGCTTCGTATTCTGCCTGATTGTTTGTAGTATTGAACTCGAATGAAAACAAATGTTCGATGGCTACGCCGTCGGGGTTTTCGACAATCATCCCCGCCCCTGACCCTTTGGCGTTAGATGAACCGTCAACATATAGCTTCCACATCTCTAAGGGCGACACTGTTTGGGTCTGGTCCTTGGGTGATACATTCTGCGTCATCTCGGCAATGAAATCGGTGAGAGCTTGGGTCTTTATGGCAGTTCTTGGTTCGTAAGCTATTTGGTACTCTGACAGCTAGATCGCCCAAGACATCATCCTTCCCGCCAGGTCAGGCTTATGCAAGACTTGTTGGATTGGCTGATTGGTTCTGACAGTGATTTGGTGGCACTGGAAATAGGGTCTTAACCTTCACGCTGCAAAGATTAGTGTCAAGGCTACCTTCTCCACCTGCTGGTAATGTAGCTCTGCGCCTTGTAGCACTTTTCTAATGAAATACACGGGTTTCTTGCCTTCTTTGGATTCTTTAATCAGAGCTGCACTGACCGCCTCAGTGCCTATGGCGAGGTATAAGTACAGCATTTCTCCATTGTCCGGCTTGGCGAGCATGGGTGGGCAAGCAAGGGCCTTTTTAAACTCTTGGAACGCTGCTTCACATTCTTCAAACCACCGGAAGGTGGCTCCTTTTTTGAGGAGGCTGAAAAGTGGGAGAGATTTGTGGGCAGAATTTGCCAAAAAATGGGTGAGGGCTACCAACCTTCCAGTTAGTTGTTGGACTTCTTTGATTTTCTGTGGGCTCCGGATTTTTACGACCGCCTTGCATTTGTCTGGGTTGACCTCGATGCCCCTCTCAGTAAGCATGAAGCCCAAGAACTTTCTTACGGGGATGCCGAATGCACATTTGCTAGGGTTTAGGCGCATGTTGAACTTCCTTAACTGTCAAACACGCATTGGAGGTCGGTCAGGTGTTGGTCTGGCGTTCTTGATTTGGCGATCATGTCATCTATGTAGACTTCGATGCAATCGTCGATCAAGTCTTGGAACACTTCATTCATCATTCGTTGATACGTGGCACCAGCGTTTTTAAAACCAAAAGGCATCATAGTGTAACAGTAGTTGGCGTTTTGAGTGATGAACGCCGTTTTATCTTGGTCTTCTTCCAGGAGTGGTATTTGGTTGTAGTCAGAATAAGCATCCATGAATAATAAGATTTTGAAACCTGAAGCGTTGTCGACCAATTGGTCGATGCTGGGAAAATGATATGCGTCCTTGGGACATACTTTGTTCAGATCAGTATAATCAACGCACATTCTCCATGCCCCATTAGGTTTCTTTACAAGTACTGGGTTGGACAACCAAGTAGTGTACTTGATCTCTCTGATGAAGCCAGCATCATGGAGCTGCTTGACTTCATCATCGATGATCTTCTGGCGATCCGGTCCAAACTTCCTCTTCTTTTGGTCGGCAGGCTTGGCTTTTGGGTCCATGGATAACCGGTGGAAACACACTTCTGGGTCTATACCTAGCATGTCAGAGGGTTTCCAAGCAAACAATTCTTTATATTCCTTGAGTAGCTTGATCAGTTCACCTTTGGTCTCTGGGCCAATGGCTGCCCCAATGGTAGTGGTCTAATCGACATCGCCCAAAGTGACATGCTCTAAAGCTCCGTCAGGAGTGGGCCTGGCATGTTCGACTCGGGGGTCATCCCTCTCATCAAATTCTACGAGGAAACACTGGTCACGTTCCTGCATTCCCTGGTTGGGGAATCCGTCGGCTGGCTGGGCTAGTGCAAGTACAGGCGCCTGTTGGTCTTTGAAGGTGACTTTGGTTGCTGGCCGCAGGGATATGTTGTAACAGCTCCTGGCTACTGATTGGTCTCCTCTCACGGTTGCAACCTTGTTATCTCTGGCTATAAACTTCATCGCCAGGTGCGGATGGGATACGCTCGCCTCGAAAGAAGCAAACATCCTTCTCCCGAGTATCGCGTTGTACGCGGAAGGAGTGTCCAAGACAAGGAATTGAATATCTGCAGACTTTTATGTGGGTGGCGTTCCCAAAGATAAACGCAGGTTTATCATTCCCAGTGGTTTTGTAGTTGTGGCGTTAAAACCTGAGAGTTCACCTGAAACTGGTGTTAAGTTATTGACAGTAAATCCTAAAGCCAACAAGTATGGTAAAAATAAGATATCAGCGGAGCTTCCATGATCCACGAACACGCGGTTTACGCCAAAGTTGGCTATGATTGTCTGGATGACGAGGGGGTCATCATGTTCTGGGAGGACGTTGCCTAAGTCAGAGTAATCCCACACGACTTGGGGTCTGGAAGCGTCGGAATCTGTCTTCCCTTTGCTGATAACCTTACCAGATACGGCTAAACATTGTTTCAAATGTCTCTTCCTGGCGTTATAGCTTTCTCCGCCTCCACCCAGACCGCCTAAAATCATGTTTATCACTCCATGCTTGACAACAGCTGCGTTTTCTTCTTCCTCATCTCGCCTTCTTCGATAAGGAGGGCTTGCACTTGTTCCCTGGCCTCTTGGGGAGTTTCCTCTTCTGCTTTGATCGTCGTGGGGGCGGTAACTGGATTGGTTGGTCTGTCGCCTCTCGGGCGATCTGCTTCGCTCGCGGTGTCGCCTTGAAGGTCCGTTGCCACGAGAGTTATCACCAGCTCTCCTCTGCGTCCCGCCTTTGATGAGTTCATCAATTTCGTCTTTGATGTGTCGGCATTCTTTAGTACTGTGGCCGTTACTGCAGTGAAACTTACAGTACGGGGGAGCTTCTCCGGCTGGCTGTTGTTGCTGAGGATTGCTCTTAGGCTCTTCTTTATACTGCGTTTGTAAGATGCTATGATTTGGGCGTCCTGATGTGTCACGCCCTGAAGGGCGACTGGAATTCTTGGAGGGTTTGTGGCCTTTTTTCCTTTCGTCTGAATGGTCTTTACTCGTGGCGGCCTTCGTCTCTTGATTCTGGGCGTCGCCGACTCGACTTCCTTTGTATTCTTCGATTCTCATGAACTCTTGAGCCTTTTTCTTGACTCCTAAATCCGTGATTTCGTGGCGGGATAGCTCATAAGCAAACGCTTCTTGCCTTAAGCCCGAGAGGAGTACATGCACTTGTACCTTAGGGTCTAGCCCTTGAACTTGCAAGGCTTCCTTATCAAAGCGGTCTAGGAAGGACATGAGGGATTCACCAGATTGTTGTCGGATCTTCTTTAGAGAGTGTACGGATTTTGGGAGGGGACGGCTGGTTGCGAAATGAGTTTGAAATTTGATGGCCAAATCATCCCATGAAGCTATGCTACCAGTCGGTAGAGTTGTATACCATGTCAAAGCCTTCCACCTAGGAGCGTTGGAAAAGTTCGGTACATGAGAAGGTCAGTTTCGCCATGCAGAGTCATCGCCGCTTCGAATTTTTGAATCCATTCGAAGAGTCAGTCTCCCCCACATACGTGATGACATTGGAGGGGCCCTTGAATCCAAGTGGTATGGGGGTCAGACGTAAAAAGTCGGTTAATGGTTTGTTGCGCTCCGACGTAGTAGCGTACGTCGCCCGTGGGTCAAGGTTATGGGCATCACGGTGGGGGGATTGGCGGGGTTCGACTGGGGCTTCTACAGAGTATGACAGGGCAGGGCCTTTATGGGGAGCGTGTTGGGGTTGGTCAGGGTTCGTATAGGGGCCTCGGGGCTGTGGGATAATAGGGTTATAAGGTGGTATTGCATACGCATGGAACAGTAACCAGCGGGGAATGGTGTAGGGAAAGACTGTAATACGATATGTCCATAGGGTCTGGAGAGGTATGGGTTGATTCCAGGCATGTGAAAGTCATTAGGCAGGGGAAGGGGTTGGCTCTGGGCGGGTCGTGGCTGGTAAAATGGTGGGAGTGTTTGTGGGCCAGCAGTGGGTAGCGGCATTTCGTACTGGACACCGGGTGGTGGTGGTTGAGCCTGGACTAAATATTATGCTTGAGCCTCTCGTATAACGACGCGCCGGTTTACGTGTGTCGCTCCAGCACCTTGGGCAAGTGGTTGTGCGCCAAGTGACTGAATAACAGGGAGATGGGCCTCGTCGGCGCCTCGTTCAGCTGGGGCTGACTGCATGGAGGGCGGTGAGTCAGGATGAATTGTTTGTACGTGCCCTTCAGGGGTTTCAGCTCTGGTCTGCTCTGCTCTTCTTGTGATAACAACCATGTTGTAGTTCTTTGAAGAAAAAGGGATGTCTTTGACTCACTGGAAAGAGAATGGTAATAGAAGTTTATAGATTCCCACAGACGGCGCCAATGTACCATTGGGTGCTATAAGCCCACTATGTTCCCTTTAGGTATGAGTCACTATATGGGAAATAGTCCTAGCTTTGGTATAGACCAGGCCAAAGAGTATCGTGCCAAGTAATGCTTAGATAATTAACAAGGGGTGTAATGAAGAAGATGACTCAAAGTAAATGGGCAATATAACGATACATAACATGATTCTAGCTGTCCCCATGGGGGGTATTTATAAGGATCATGGTGTGGACTAGTGGGGGGTCAACCCTCCTTGGGATACACTCCTATGACAGCGGTGTTGGCGCTGACGTTGTGGCAGCGCTGCACCTTATGCAACTGGCGACGCCAGTATTGGGTAAAGGGAGAGTTTCCCTTTGTGATACCTGTGGCGACTGCCTTTGGTGGTTAACATCCCAAGTTAGGACATTTCGGTGTATCTCATAGGTGTGTTGCAGCCTTGAAGGACGCGAGGGTCCACGTCAGCACGATTGAGCCTGAGTAGCTGGGCCGTTCTAGTAGTTGGGCCATCCGGTACAGAGACCATCCAGATTCCAGAGTGGCCATCAACCTAATGATAATGATATTGGGTTATTCAAGTGGTAGGCGGTCTGGCGCCGGTAGGATTGGAGGGGAGAGGAGCGAAAATTAATTTTTTATCTTGCATAATATAACTATTTATTTTACCTATTGACCTCATAGGAACTCATTTAGGTAATTTTTTACCAAAATATTAACATCTAACAATATTTGGAAGACTAAAAAAATTTACTTTTGGTGTGGTCCAAGTGTCCAACAGACGTAAAAAGTAGTTTAAAGCAATAATTAAAAAAAAAATGTCTTAACTAAAACAATGCTTTTAACTATATTTTTTTAAAAAAATAAAATAAAAGACGGCAACCAAGTTGCCACAAAAAGTGAATTTTTTAAATTAGAGTAAACACATTTTCTCTATGTGAAATCACTATACAAAGAGAAACACAACCATGCAAATGAAAAGAGAGCAAAAGGATGACAAAAATGCCAAAGCTTTCATTAACCAAAACATAGCTTATGAAAATAAAAAAAAATGCAGAAAAAGTTACACATAACACATACACATTAGGTGAAGTGGAGGTAGATTTCAACTTAGATTTCAACTCAAAACTTCTAAAAGAAGCACATTTAATCGTAACAACAATACTGTGGTATCACTATAATGTAGAACTTAAAATAAAAACAACTATTTTCTTGTGGAGAAGACAACACTTGTATTTCTCTTTTTCTTGTGATCTTTTGCTTACAATATGGATTACTTTATATAGGCACTAGATTGCCTTTTCATGAACCTAAACATTAAATTAGCCATAAACCACAAAACTAAACTTCTAACTCTTGGCCTCTCTAACTCTTGGCCTTTCACTTTCTCACAACTCTTGGCCTTTCACTTTCTCACAACTCTTGGCCTTTCACTTTCTTACAATTCTTGGCCTTTCACTTACCTAAACACATGACTACTTAATTAAGACTATTAAATATAAAACTAACAAAACATTTAAAGTTTATTCAACAATTCTCCTTCATAAACTTAAATGGTTCTGCCATCTTTCATCCCAAGCATCTTCTTGCAATTGTTGAGCAGCAACGTCGGCAGTGGCTTTGTGAAGATGTCCCCGACTTGCTCTTGACTGGTCACGTGTGTTAGCTCCACATTTCCTTCCTTTACTTGATCCCGGATGAAGTGAAATCGGACGTCAATATGCTTGCTTCTTTCATGATTTACCGGGTTCTTGGCTAGCTCTATAGCCGACTTATTGTCAATTCGGATTACAGTTTGACCGACTTGTTTTTCCTCCAACTTGCTTAGCAAATTCCTGAGCCACATTGCATGACAAACACACCAAGATGCAGCTACATATTCAGCTTCACATGTCGACAATGTCACAATAGGTTGCTTCTTCGAAATCCAGGTGAATGCCGTGTTGCCCATGAAAAACACATAACCAGCCGTGCTCTTTCGATCATCTACGTCTCCACACCAATCACTGTCAGAATATCCAATCAACTTGTATTTTGCCGAGCTCGAGTAGTGTAACCCGTGTGAAACTGTACCTTGAACATACCTCAGAATTCTCTTTACCGCCTTCCAATGTGTGTATCTCGGCTCCTCCATGAACCGACTTACTATGCCGACACTTAACGAGATATCCGGCCTCGTGCATGTGAGATAACGTAGGCTTCCCACCAAACTTCTGTACTTGCTTGCATCAACACGGTCTCCTCCATCAAACTTAGAGAGTTTTGAACCGGGTTCCATTGGTGTTGAAACTGGGTTGCAATATTCCATCTTGTACTTCTTCAAAATCTTTTTTGCATAAGCCTCCTGTGACACGAAGATTCCCTTCTCATTTTGTTTTACTTCCAAACCAAGAAAGAACTTCATCAAACCGAGATCTGTCATTTCGAACTCTCTTGTCATTGTGCTCTTGAACTCTTGTATCATCTTGGCATTGTTTCCCATAAAAATGAGGTCGTCAACATAAAGAGCCACAATTAACAAGTCTCCTCCATTTTTCTTGACATAAACAGCATGTTCATATGGACATTGTTCAAGTCCATTCTCCTTGAAGTATTTGTCAATACGAGCATTCCATGCCCGTGGTGCTTGCTTCAACCCGTAAAGTGCTTTCTTCAATCTCAGCACCTTCTTCTCTTCTCCTGCCTTCATGTAGCCCGGCGGTTGTTCCACATAAACTTCTTCTTGAAGAACACCATTCAGAAATGCCGACTTTACATCCATTTGATGCATTGGCCATCTGTATTGAGCAGCCTGTGAGATGAGTAGCCGAATTGTCTCCATCCTTGTAACAGGGGCAAACACCTCGTCATAGTCAATTCCAGCCTTCTGCTTATAACCTTTTGCAACTAGTCGAGCTTTATATCGTTCTATCTCCCCTTGAGCATTCATCTTCTTCTTGAACACCCACTTCACTCCAATGGGCCGACTTCCTTCTGGTAGCTCGGCTAACTCCCATGTGTTATTTCGGTCAATGGCTTCTATCTCCTCATCCATGGCATCTTGCCATTTCTTATCTCGGATGGCTTCTTCAAAACTTATGTTCTCAGAGTCTGCAAGAAGACAAACAAAATGTACCTCACTTGTTGACTCATATATGTCTTGTATGCTTCGCATCCTGGGTTGTCGTACCTCATCTTCATCATCAGAAGCTTCAGGACTTGCCGGGTTGATAATTTGTGTTGAGATTCCGTCTTCAAAGTTTACCTCAGAAGAATTGTTCCAGTCCCACTCATTTGCTTCATTGAGCTTTACATCTCTACTAACTATGACTTTCTTGTTGACGGGGTCAAACAACTTATACCCCTTTGTTTTTTCATCATATCCAATAAAAACATATTTCTTGCTTTTATCCTCGAGCTTGGTTCTGAGCTGGTCCGATATGTGTGCATAGGCTATACTGCCAAAAACTCTGAGATGAGCCACTGAAGGCTTTTGACCGCTCCATGCTTCCTGTGGAGTTTTATCATCCAAGTTCGAATGTGGACATCGGTTCTGCACATATACAGCACACTGCACAGCTTCCGCCCAAAACTCCTTCGGCATCCTTTTGTTCTTCAGCATTGACCGAACCATGTCAAGAATAGTCCGGTTCTTCCTTTCAGCCACGCCATTCTGTTGTGGTGAGTATGGTGCTGTTAGAAACCTCCTTATCCCCTGTTCCTCACAGAAAGACATAAACGCTGTTGAGGTATATTCCCCACCTCTGTCAGACCGCACCGATTTGATATAGCTTCCTGTTGCCTTCTCAATCATCACCTTGAACCTTTTGAACACATCAAACACCTCGGACTTCTCCTTCAGAAAGTAAACCCAAGTTTTCCGTGAGAAATCATCAATAAAGGAAATAAAATACTTCTTACCGCTGAAGGAACCCGGATTGATGGCTCCACACAAGTCGGTATGTATTAGTTCCAGAGGTTGCTTAGCCCGGAATCTTGCCATCTTCTGAAACGTGGTCCTGGCATGCTTGCCAAGTACACAACTCTCACAAAACTTTCCTTCAAAGTTGATGCCAGGTAACCCTTCCACCATCTTCTTCTTTGCCAACTCGGTTAGACCACCATAATATAGGTGACCAAACCGGAGATGCCAAAGTGACGCCTTATCTTCCACCTCGGCTTGTAAACATTCAACCTGTATACATTTCAGATTTAGTTTATACATACGATTCTTACCCATTTGAACCCGAACTATCAGCCGACCTTGTTCATCTTTCAAATACAATACCCGGTCTTTCATAATAACCGAGTAACCTTTCTCCATCAGTTGACCCATGCTTAAAATATTGCTTTTTAGGTCGGGTACATAGTACACATCTCGAATTGAGCCAATTAACCCGTCCTTTTGTAGGAAACAGATCGTACCTCGTCCTTTTACCTCAACCTTTGAGGCATCCCCGAACGAAACATGTCCGGTTTCCACCTTTCTCATCTCCTTGAAGAAGTCCTTATGTCCGCACATGTGGTTGCTCGCACCCGTGTCAAGATACCACTCCATGTCATCGTCTGGACTTCCTTTACTGTGTGTCATTAACAAGACACCATCCTTCATCTCGCCTTCTGTGGCTAGGTTGGACGTCTCCTCCACCTTTTTCTCCTCTCTGCATTCTCTTGCGAAATGTCCGACTTTGCCACGTTGTAACACTTGTCCGAGTTACAATCTTTTGCATAGTGACCAAACTTTCCACATTTGTAACACTCGATGTTTGAATAATGTGACCGACCTCCTCGTCGACCTCGTCCTCTTCCTCTCCAGTTTTGTTGATTTGACTGTCCTACCTCATCACTACACTTCTTGACTTCGGCCTCGACCTCTACCACCACGGCTAGTACCTCGTCCACCGCGGCCACGTCCTCTACCTCGAAAATTTTGAGAATAGAGCATCTTCTCATCTTTAATTGTTGCTTTGGTCTGAAGTGCCTGCTCAAGAGTTTCCTCCTTCTTCTTCTTTCTTTGTTCATGCGCTTCAAGGGAACCCGCCAACTCGTCAATGGTGAGTGTAGACAGGTCCTTGGACTCCTCTATGGCACAAACCACGTTTTCGAACTGGTCTGTCAAAGATCTCAAGATTTTCTCCACCACTCTGGTGTCAGGTATATCTTCTCCATTCCGTTTTAACTGGTTCACAATTCCTTGAACCCGGGCAACGAACCCGGATACTCCTTCCGTGTCCTTCATCTTCATTCCCTCCAACTCGGCACGAAGGGTTTGAAGCCGGACTTGTTTAACCCGGTTAGCTCCTCTATAGACATTTGCTAAGATGTCCCAGGCTGCCTTTGAGGTCTCACAATTTGCTATCTTCTCGAACCCGGATTCGTCTACAGCTCGGAAGAGCATGAATAACGCCAACTTGTCTTTTGCACGCGTCTCTTTCAACGCTTTGGTTTGAGCCGCCGAATGGCCTCCAGTGTCCTGTGGTTCTACAAAACCTGCTTGAACATTCTCCCAAGCGTCCTGGGATCCGAGAAGAGCCTTCATCTGGATGCTCCAATTCTCGTAGTTCTCCTTCGTCAACTTAGGTAGTGCCATATCACTCCCCCTCTCCATAGCTCTGATACCAATTTGTGGTATCACTATAATGTAGAACTTAAAATAAAAACAACTATTTTCTTGTGGAGAAGACAACACTTGTATTTCTCTTTTTCTTGTGATCTTTTGCTTACAATATGGATTACTTTATATAGGCACTAGATTGCCTTTTCATGAACCTAAACATTAAATTAGCCATAAACCACAAAACTAAACTTCCAACTCTTGGCCTCTCTAACTCTTGGCCTTTCACTTTCTCACAACTCTTGGCCTTTCACTTTCTCACAACTCTTGCCTTTCACTTTCTTACAATTCTTGGCCTTTCACTTACCTAAACACATGACTACTTAATTAAGACTATTAAATATAAAACTAACAAAATATTTAAAGTTTATTCAACAAATACTATGTTTGACATTCAATTATATTAAAAAAAATTAATTTTTTTTGGAGGGGAAGGGGAGCGGCCACCCACCCTAGCCTCAGCCGCCGCTGCCTCACCCTAAGCTCACTGGCCCAACAACTGAATTTATACGTATAAGCTTTGGGCGGCAGCTAGCTTCCAAGAATACTTTTGTTGTCTTCTAAACCCCTCTCATTCGAGAACTTCATTAAAATAATAATGCCATAAAAATATTCTTTCTTTAGTCATGAAATTAACATTTGAAGTGAACAAAGAGAACTATTTCAACAATTGAAGCTAATTCAGGAAGTGAACTCATTTCAAGAAAAATATTAAATAAATTAAAGATAGAGCTTTCCACCAAATAAAATAAAATAAAATTAATGTTATAAAAAAAAATAAAGAAAGAACTAAATTGGCTCCAAGCAACATTCAATGGTCAAGGGAAGAGAAGTGTCCTAATTCATAAACAAAATCAGCTACAAATATGAGGAATTGTTTGAGAGTTATATTACTCGTGAGAGTAATATAATTTTTTACATATCCATCAATTCTTGTATCTCTCTCTTCTTCTTTTTTTAAATAATTAGTGGGAACTATCACATGATTGTATTCATAACATGAGAGAACATATTTCTTATTGCATGAGAATAATATTATAACTCATTGTTTAAAGCGAGCCCGACTAATTTAAGTTAGACCTAATTCAGCCTTGATTGGATAAAAATAAATTTGACTTGGGCTACACTTGTGCTTATGTAAGATTTATTAATAAAGTTCAAAAAGAAATAAATAATTATATAATTTTATTTTTAATCAATATTAAATTATCAAATCATTAATTATATTCTTAACACGAAATTACAAATAATTTCTAACAAAGTTTAGATGACACGGATAAATTCAAAACATAACTGAATTCATTTGAAATGTAATCGCATCAATTAAGAGCAAAATAATATTATAAAACATTTAATTATAAAATTCAATAAAAATAAATCAAAATAATTAGTGTTTGGTCAACAACTTAACAAGATATAATAACATCCGAGTATAATGATTACCAAAAAAAAAAAAAAAAAATCCGAGTATAACAAAATTAGTTCAGTAATTCCAAATCTTCTTAGTTGTTGCCGGTTTGCTAACATTCAGTGTTATTTATTTTTGAAAAAAGTTCAAAATATCCTGTGATGTTGTTTTGTTGAATCTCTTATATCTTTGTATATTTTTTTAATCATTAACTCTGGTTTTATCCATCCACACTCTTCATTAACACTGTTAGAAAATTAACTAAATATACAAATTCTATCCCTTTTAGAAGAAAATATAAAGTGATAAAAAAGACCTAATGTTATGAAAAATAAGAATACTTGATAAAAGACTAAAAGAAAAAAATAGTAAAAAAAAATATCAAATGTGTGAAAATAAAAAAATAAATAGACATATATATATATATATATATATATATATATATATATATATATATATAAAGGGTTTTATAATTCACATGTTGAAGGAGAATTCAAATCTCATATTGTAGAGATAAAAAGCATGTGGACCATGTGTTAAAGAAAATTATATGTAGGACTCATATCAGCACGGAAATCGAAGGGTGTGTAGGAAAATTGTAATTCTTTGATAAGAATTATAAAACCCATATATAAAAGAAAATAGAATAAAAACAAAAAGATAAAAGAAATCAAATGATTGCAGATTGGCGCATGGAAGCTAAATGGGTTGTGATGAGAGCATTGATTCTGCCGAATATCATATTTGGGAGGGATTCAAAACTTTAATCCTCAATGCATCCTGAATAAGATTGCCTCGATGAATAAGATTGCCTCGATGAGGATATATGTGGTTTATCCACAAAAAAATAGGAACAAATATATTAAAAATCACAATAGTCACATATAAGACTAAATTTTTTTAAATTTCTTTTGAAAATAGTCGAAATGAAAAAATAAAATACGGAAGACTAAAAATAGAAGAAAAAATTAAGACAAAAAATAAAATCAAAAGAAATAGAAAAAAAAAAGAAATCATAATTAAGAGTTTTCAATATATTTAGTTTTTTTTTTTATCCTTGGTCTATTTTATTCTTTTTTATTTAGATATGTTTGGTCTATTTATCTTTTTCATTTTTTCGTTCTATTTTATACTGATTTTCTTCTCCATTTGTTTTTAGTCTTGTGCAACCCAATCTACTAAAGATTTTCGAAAAAAATAATTAAAAAGAAAAAAAGAGAATAAAATAGAGATATAAAAAAGACTCAACATATTTTTTTTTTGGGAAGGTTATAGTTAAAACTTTTTTTTACAACCTCTTACAATCATATCTTATCACTGTTGATTTCTGCCAATCAACGGTTATCATTTATTGTGAATTAATAATTAATTAATGAGTTTAATTTGCTAAAATGATAACCATTGATTGGCGAAAATCAACGGTGATAAGATATGGTTGTAAGAGGTTGTAAAAAAACGTTGTAACCATAACCTCCTCTATTTTTTTGGTAAATAATTACTAAACATATTTAAATAAAAATAGAAAAAAAGCAAATATATTGAAAATTCATTACTGTGATTACTTTTTCTTATTCTTTTTTCTTTTTTATATATATTTTTATTTAGACACATTTGATCTTTTTTATTATTTTTTCTTTGTCTTTTATTAAGAGTTATAATTTTTCATAACGTTTGGGGCTATTTCACCCTTTTGCCTTTCATTGATTATTTAATAACTATTTTTCCCCTGATTGCAAATTATCTACCAATTTTCCCCTCTTTAATCGATTAAATTGAATATGGTCAAATGAAGATTTAATTGATTAAATCTTCAACTTAATCGATTAAACTTTCCTCTTAATCATAAGAAATAGGGAGATTTAATCAACTAAATAGGGAGATTTAATCGACTAAATCTTCAAGTCAACGATTTTTGTCTATTTTGACCATTTAATCGATTAAATTTTTGGCTTAATCGACTAAAGAGGGGCAGATTGGTAGATAATTTGTAATCAGGGGCAAAATTGTTATTAAATAATTAATTAGGGGCAAAATTGTGAAAATGCCTAACATTTGGTCTTATTATTATTTTTTTATCATTTAATTTTCTTCTTCTAAGAATGGTAGACTAAGTATACTAAGTTAATTTTCTAACCGTGTTAAGGAGAGTGTGAATGAAAAAAACATAGGGAATTAAGTGATTAAAATAAAAACTAAGGATGTAAGTAATTCAAAGCAATACGACAGAGGTTTTTTGAACTTTTCTCTTTATTATTTTGAATAAATTGTTTGTCATTTTAAATTACACAAAGTTATGTCATTTTTAATGAAACTATGTCGTTTTATGTGTTTTTACATTTTCTCTCCTCCTCTCTCTTTTTCTTTCTAATTGTATATAAAAGAAAAAATATCAAAAGATATAATTTCATTCAGAATGATATAAATTTATGTCAATTGATGACAAATACTCCCTCTTTTTGTTTTACGCACACTCAATATCACCCTTTCATAAACAAAGCAAGAGAGAGAGAGAGGACGACTGCCATGTGCATCTACATACCCGTGGGACAAAAAATACGCCCTAGTTTATAGCCATATCAGAAATGAAAATTTTAACTCCAAAGTGCAGATTCGTAAAGGGTGTTTGCTAGAAGAATTTTTTTAGGACTCTTGGAAAATTGAGGGTGTAATTTTATTTATCTACATTTAGTACGAGATCTCTACAAATTTTCTCGAAAATCTGAATTTCCTAAAATTTTATTGTGTAAAATTTTATGAAAATACTATTCAAAAATACCACTTAGGGATGATATTTGAGGATTCTCATAGCAAGAAAAAATTTAATACAACCAAACATAATATTAAGAAAATTAATCCAATATTCTCGAAAATATGTTACTTACCAAACATGAAACATAAAACAACATTTTGATAATATTTTTGGATAACTCATTTTTTCACCATATTCTTGTAAATTATAAATTGTGAATTATGATTCTCGAGTAAATTTTTTTTTCTCTTTTACCAAATGCTCTCGTTTCTCTTAGAAGCTTGTGATGCGATTGAGGTTTGCTGAGATGTCCCATTAGGTTTGAGCACATAAATATATGGTTTTTGGGCAGAGTTGAGAATTGAGAATTGAGATAAAGTAAACGACAACCAATACGTGTCAAATACACATTTTTTAGTTAAAAAAACAGGTTAAAATGGAATGCATTGATTCTTTAATGAATGTTCAGATAACTGAAGAGCTTGTCCATAATTTATTCTGGCATTCTGCCCAACTCAGTAGAAACATAAAAACCAATATGTATCAACTCGGAATAACTAACCAGAGTCACTAGGAGGAGAGAATTTATGGTGGACAGGAACCACTATTTTTTATGTGATCCCTTACTATATATGGGAGGGTAAAATCGAAAAAGAAGAAAAATAACGAAGGTAAAAAGGGAAAAAAAAAATAGTGTTGTGAGAGGAAACACCAAATCATTGACTATTCATGAAACATAATAAATATTTCCCACTAACAGCACATATGTGATATGGGTACACATACCACATACGCTGAAGTGAGGAAATCTGGTAAGTGGTAACCATGATGCAAATCAAAAACAATACTAATCTTTCACAAAAAAAAAATAATACTAATCAATGCCGTAAAAAAGGTACTATATCTTAAACCAAGTAGCTTTATTTACGGAGAACAAGCTCCTAATCGCTTATAATATATTTTTTGGGTGGGGGTGCGGTAAATAGATAGCTTTACTTGTGCCAACAGTTAAAGAAACAATCAATATAAGCAAAACCAGAAACTTCAGGTTCCATTTTTAGCAGCAGCATTGCAAATAACACACCAAAGAGTATTTCAAATGTGAAGAATGAAATAATGAACACAATCATAGTGAAAAACCCAAATCACAGAAAATCAAAACATTTCTTCTTGGAATCAACAAAGTCATTTAGACTGTCAATTTTGTCCGTTATCTTGCAAACTTCCTGAGTTAACTGATCCCGCCTCTTGAGAAGCTCAGTGAGTTGTGCCCGTGCATGGTCCACCCCAGAATCCTTGACCATAACACGTTGACGCATTTCATCAACCCATGACCTCTTGAATCCAAGTTGGACGGCTTCATCACATAGCCTATGGAACTCCTGTTCTCTCTGAGAAGTAACACTAAATGCACTTTCATTTCGAAGGAACAACAGCATATCGGCCAAAGTTTTCAACATCAAAGCTTTAAAGCGCTCACTAAACTTCCCACAAACATTCCAAAGATGTGGATATGCTTCAATTGCCTCCGCCAGCAGAGCAATTTGTGCATCATCCAGATCATATGCTCCCAATTCCCCAATGATCGATGAATGGCTATCTGCAGAATCTCCTAAAATTAAGTTGGAGGAGTGCTACTATTGGGTGACATGTATTCATATAAGATGGAAGATAGATAAGAAGTGTGCGCTAACCTGGAGGAGGAGCCTCAATGCTGTTGTTATCTTCTTGTGCATGGATATCTCTGCCAGTAGCATTGGTGTCAGCTGACAAAATTGCTTTCATAGCTTCCTCTGATGTAGACCCCGCATGAACGATTTCTTTTTCTGTGTCCCCAATACTCTGTACATCAACAGAAGGAAGAATATATTTTAGTTGTTTCGAAGTTATAACTTTTGAGAGGACCACTTTTCTATATTGTAATGTACATAAGTTGGTATAATAGTTATCTGAACAACTTTTGTGGTTACTATTGTTTCTCCAAGCGCATGTTGTTGGTCTAGAAAACTTGGTTCACTTGTTGGGTGTTGATCCACCTGCTTCTATTTGAAATATTGAACAAGCATGAAAGGAATTAGTCTCTACTATTCTGAGATTTCTTATTAAAAAAGCCCATTAATTGCTAAACTTACATGCAAAGGCATTTTACATAGAGGAGTTGTTAATGATGTTGGAGATGGCCTTCTTAGTTCTGATCCAGATGTTGGTATTACTGATGTGACTGATGCCGGATCTTTGCCAATAGTGGCTGTTTCTGTTTCATTAATACTCTGTACAATGCCAAAAGATATGTTTTAACTTTCATTGTATCTAATTTAATTCCTTCCCTTCTCCGTATTTAGTTTAATAATATCTAGTTTTTCAGAAAAGAAAAAAAAGGGCCGACCCAGTTCAAATACCCACTTCGTGAGTGTCTGGGAAAGGGAATACTCTATGCAGTCTTTCCCCTGCTTTTTACAGAGAGACTGATTCGAACCCGCGACCTGACACACCACGGCAAGCAAGCTTACCGCTGAGGCAAGCCGGCCCTTCTTGAACAAGAAATAAGCTATACCTCAGTCAAGTTTGGCGAAGAAATGGGTGACAATTTCTGCTCCAACAATTGTAAGTGAGGTGTCCCTTTGATTTCTTTCTCTGATTCAAGGAACTCGAATGATTCAGAATCAGTTGCTCCACTTTCAATTTGGTTGTGTCCGTGTACCGTTCCAGCTAAGTTACTCGGTATAGACTGATTGGTCCCATTGACTTGTGAAGAAGGCTGCTCAATTACGGATGTTGCTGGATCTTCATGGTTCAATTGAAGTTGAGAAGTGGTTTCTGGCATAGAATCCCACTTCTGTGGAAAATAATAAATCAGAAACAAGATGGACAACATGTTCAAATGAACAATGTCCTATGACAAACTTACATGGGCATGTGATTTAGGATGACAAGTGTCTAATGGGCCTGACTGTGAGCTAGCTGATTCTGAATGAGTTGACGAAGTAACTATCATGGCATTATCAGATGTAGTTCCTTTTTCAACACCTCTCTTATTACTCTGCAGAAAAATAAAAGATATATAACTTTGTAGTGTACTTCCATTCCTCTTATAAAAATGACAAGAAATTTGAAAGGGAACAAGCAATGGTTCCGGTGATGTGTCTTTTTGTTTCTCAATGAGGACAAATTCATGTTACAGTATTCTCTGATTCAGAATCCTCTTGAGTACTATTCATTTCCTATTAAATTCTTGAGCAGAAAATTTACCTGAGGAATTTCAACAGAACTTTTAGTTTCTTCAAGTGGCTTTAATTGGTGCATCAAACATGGTTCACTCTTTGATTGTCCATCCTCCAACTCCTACATGTAATAAGGTCAGAGTCATTAGTCTTAAGCTATTGATTTCCTCCAACACTGAGAAGAGCTTAAACTAAACTCACTTGTAAGTGTGGTTTATGTTGTTGAATATTCATGACACTTGGAGATGGCCTGTCAATCAGTTCAGAATTTGTTGGTAAAGTTGCTATAGCAGGTATCTCCGAAGCGTGAACTTCCCCAATAAATTCCTTAGCTGATTCTTCAATAATCTGAGCGAGCAACACCAAAACATACAGAAAGAGTAGCTTAATAAGTTTGAATTTTTAAATAAATGTAATGAAGTTATGGATAACGAGGATTGTTTTTTACTAATGAATTTAGTTAAACTCAAAACAAATGAATACAAGATGTGAGTTAGCCAGTAGCGAAGGATATAGCTCAGTCAAGTTTAGTGAAGCAATGGATGAGTCATCCGATTTGATGCCATTGCATTATCATTATATTCAGATAGGTTAGCTTGCTTATTGCTTATTGCTTAGATTGATTGGTACTGACCTGTGAAGAAGGCAACTCACTTCCTGAGGCTCTTGGAGATTCACGGTCAACTGGAAAGTCTGCAATGGCTTCCTCAGTAGGATTTTCCACTCCAATCTCTCTCGCTATAGACCCAACTATAGAATACAAATCCAATGCGTTGACCGCATCCATTTCCAACTCTATTAAAGTATAAATTAAGAACTTCATTAGACCGGGAAACTCAAAAGGTATAAAAATACAACTTCAACTTTCGATAGTGGATCAATAGTATTGTCACAATTAAAGATAAAACATGTTTTCTAGTTTCATAATAGTAACAATAGTTTATCATTCTTTTTTTTTTCATTTTTTAGTAAAAACCACGGTGACTCTATGTATAATACCCCTAACTTAAATAATTTAATTAATTACTTTTAATTAAGTAATTAAGCATGTATTAGTGAGTAAAATTAAGAAGAAGGCTTATTTAAGTGAATTATGGTAACTTTTGAAGTAAAAAGTGTACTCTGTGAAAATTAAGAGGTATAAATGGGTGTAGACGAAAGTACCCAAAATATAAAAATGAAAGTAGAAATATTCCTAGAAAAATATTCCAGACTGTTGGGTAAAGTTTGGTAATTAATGGAGTTGAATAGATAGATGAACCAATACCCACTTAACCGGTGTTAAGTGGCATGTCACTAAAGGAACCCCATTTCCCCAACCCCAACCCGTGCGCAGAGGAGAGAAAGAGAGAAAAGAAGAGAAGAAGAAAAGAGAAGAAGGAGAAGAGAGGAAAGGGGGAAAACCTAGGGGATCAAACTTTGATGGTTTTGAGTGATTCAAAAGCCTAAACCACTCCAAATCTTCTCCTCTTTCACAATCCTAGCTTGGATCTTGGTGGGGAGCTGTGTGGTTTAAGATCTCTCCTCCCAAAGATTCGACCCATTGGAGAAGTTGTGAGATTTGAGAGCTTCTACCTCTATGGAAGCTTGAGGAACCATCACCCCTTGATTGTGCAACACTTTGTGGTAAGATTTCATCCTTTAAACTCTATTTTCATGAAGAATCCATGATTTAGGTTTTGGATGAATAGTGTTTTGGGGTTTATGATTATGAGAGTGAATTGGATATGTTCTAGGTAGATTGAGGCCTAGAGTATGTTGAGAAAAATGCTAGAAATGATAAATGAACGGTAGAAATGAGTTTAGATAGTCATTTAGTCATTGTTCAATATGTGGGGAAAACTGATGCTTGGGCTTATGGATGTTCTAGCATTTTGGGCAATTGATGAGTTGAATGATTGATTGTATCCCTTGTATTGATAGGGTTGAGGCAAGAGAACCAAGTGGAGTGACCAACCTTTGTGGTTGTGCTCAATTGAGGAAAGGAAAGCTTTGAGGAAAGTTGAAGAGCAAGGTAAACCTTTGGACCTTGAGGTTGATCCCATTGAGTGTTCCACCATACTCCGTTGAGGAGAAATGGTTTTGAGATGTGATATATAATTATGATAGTAATTGTATGCTCATGCATTGATTCATGCATTGATACACTAAGAAGCACCGATACTCTTTAATTTTTTTTTCCAACGTATCGGATACGCGTATCGGAAACGTATCGTTTGGTAATCGACATCCTGTATCATCGAATAACGTATCGAAAACGCGTATCGGTGCTTCATAGTTGATACATGTTATGATTGATGAATGATTACTAGTTGATGTTTGATTGTTTAAGAGGTAGAAAGTAATGAATGAGGTAATGGTTGAGGATTGTGATTGAGGTTATGACTGATAGTATTATGATGAGGATGATTGGTAGGAACTTCCCTTGGAAACAGCCCTATGTGGATCTCCATGTAGTTAGAGCCTAAGAGAAACAACCCTATGTGGATCTCTCTTGGAGGTTCCTAGGTTGAGGTTAAGGACTTCCCTTGGAAACAGCCCTATGTGGATCTTCATGTGGTAAGAGCCTAAGAGAAACAGCCCTTTGAGGATCTCTCTTGGAAGTCCATATAATGATTGTTGATAAGAATGTGTTGAACTGTCATGATTATGTGCACATTGAAAGTGAACCTTAGGGTGGAGTGATCTCCAAGGACCCCTAGTTTACTGTGATATATTCGTATATCTCACCCCGTGTTGTGGGGCATCATTTCAGGTACTGATAGAGGTAAAGTTGACCGAGGCAAGAAGCATGAGTAGATTGTACCTGATAGCTTGACATTTAGAATTGCTATATGTACATTTTGATGTCACATGACTTATATTGGAGGACTTAGTGCATGATCATTGTAGTAGTAATTGGTATCTGGTACATGGTTACTTGTTTTGATCATGTTCCTTTTGTAGCTAAGTCCTTTGGCATGTATATGAAATTTGTAAGGACAATGATGTAATTGAGACCTGATGATGTTGTAATTATGGGATATATGTATATATGATGAAATGATATGCATGCTTCTCTAGTGTATGAGTATCTAGAGAGACTAGAATTCATGTATTGAAAAGATTATATGATGTAAATTAAGTGAAAGAAGACCTTTAGGTTGGAAAACCAATTTAAAACAAAGATACCCTGTCTTGTTGTCCAATTTTCGTATCCTATACGATAGATTTGGACCCCTGTGTCTTGATGGAAGTTGTAGATATGTTTCTTAGCTTTCCATAGAGACCAAGATTGTGTAATTTGGATAAGTATAGCTCAAGTTATGGTTAAAACACCACAGGTAGGTCAAATTGCCCTGTTTTGGGTGCTTGCTCCAGACTGTCCACGCTCGGAGCGTAGGATCCACGCTTGAAGCGTAGACCCACTGTCTCATTAATCTTCTCTACGCTTGAAGCGTAGAGTTCTACGCTTGAAGCGCAGAGAATCTGACGATTCAGCACCTGTCGCTTAGAAACCTCATAACTTGGGCTACGGTGCTCCGATTTGAGCGCGGTTTGAACCCACGCGTAACTAATGAAAAATCCTATAATATTATGGGCAAATGGAGACCATAATGAGTGAAATGAAAGTATGGTATTAAGCTTTAAGTATGTTATTCCGCAAGGTATTATGGTTATGGTCACGCAATTGGGTAATTTTTATTCGGCTTGTTTTAAAAGAGATATTTAACCGGATTTTAATTGCACCAACGTGATTGTAACTGCGCTTAATATCATAACTCAATGTTAACAAACCGGTTCTAGAACGGGGTGTTACACTATGTCTTAAAGGTCATAATCTTTATAGCAACAGCATATGCACGACCATCTGCGTGATAGGGGTCTTATCTAAAATATGATTATATCCAATGAAAAATTTACATGATTAGTTGAAAAGTTAGAAATTTTAGCAACTGAATTTTTATAAATTTAAACCAAAATAACAAAAATTAAACATAACTTGGCTCATATTTTGTAATTTTTTGTCAAAATTTTATAAAGGATTGTATAATTCTCATTTAACATGAGAATTGAAATCTTCCTACACACCTTTCGATTTTCGTGCTGATGTGGGTCCTACACATAATTTTTTCTAACATATGGACCCCACATGCTTTTTATCTCTACAACATGAGATTTCAATTCTCATGTAACATGAGAATTATAAAACCCTTTTATAAATCATGCATGATAGAGAAATCATGTGTGGAATTTATATTTGATGATTTTATCATACCACATGTTTAACCAGCAAGTAACACGTGTATAGTATTTTACCTCGGACCGCGATTTTGTCCTTCAAGGCCTGAAGAGTAGTAGTTGAAGTCAAAGAGAGTTTTGGACTACAATTGTGTACAACAATATGCTTTACAGTCTGCAATTCAGTCCCTTGGCAAAGGCTTGGCAGTCGTATAAATATTAGAAGTTTCAGTTTTGGAAGCACAACTTTCATCCTTCCTTTCTCACCACCTTGTGCTTGCTCACATCTGAATAGTTCTTCTAGTTCAGAGGCTTCGTTAATGATGAGAACCACCAGGTTCGGAAGATCATTAGATAATGAGACTGGGATTAAATGCTTCAACTTGTGGCATTGTTGGACGACAAGCATTGCTAACTTTGGGAAGCATGGCTGTGGCTGTGGCTGTGGAGAAAGAAGATTTGACAATTTGTGGTTCTGATTCTCCAAATCCTCTTCAATGATCTGCTTCAATTCTTTGCATTCTTTTATCTCTAGATGCTTCAACTCTGGTAGGTTTCTTATCACAGAAACCGGAAAGATTACTTCCAATTTTTCACATCTCACTATTTCCACACTTGTAAGATTTTGAAAGGTAAGAGAGTTTTTGGATGCCGCACAAACATATCTCATCTGAGGTAGATTATCCAAACACAGGATTTGTAACCCTAAGCTCACTGGTTTTCCAATGATCTCATGTCCATTGAGATTAAAAATACCTTCTACTTTGTAGTTTGTTATGTTTAGAGTTTCCAAAGTGAGCAAATGCTTCTCAATCAATGGTATGTCCTGTGGAACATAAATAGTACAAAAGGATTCAGTACACGGGAGAAAGAAAGACAAAAAAATATTTGCAGAAATGAAGAAAATTAAATTTGATATATGTTGTAGTTAATACTTAATAGTAATTCCAAATTTGATTACCAAAAAAAAAGTAATTCCAAATTTTACATTTTAATAAATTGTTACATTATTAAAAAAAATCACATTTTAAGTTGCTATTATCTTGGACTAAGTCATGACATTTTAATAATGGGATAGCGTAGTGTAAACAGGGCTGTGCCACATTAACGTAAGATAATGTACAAAAATCTGGTTAGATTTTGTATTTAAATGTTTTCTTCAAGATTTAAAACTGACCCCACTTGATTTAATTTTGATTATGAAAATATTGACATTAACATCTAAGAGTTTAATTTATACACATTTTTAATGTAACAAAATTTTATATTAAAATTTACTAATATACTGACGTATCATCATTTATTACTATCTTATTCTTTTATTAATTAGAGTAAATATCAATAATATTATGTTACGATATTAATAACATAATGTAAAACTTCTTTTTACATGCATACCAATTAAATTTCAGTATCAACCTTTAGTAATTCAGACTTTTTTTAAAAAAATGATAATAATTTAACTTAAATAAATGAAAAGGGGTTGTACCTTTGTGCTACTGTTCTCATGTTTCTCCACCTGCAACCAAGTTTTGACAGATGTCGTGTCAAACTCTGGACAATCACGCAAAGTAAAGACACGTAGAGTTGGCCATGTTAGATCACAATTTTCTGGGAAGATGCTAATTATATTTGGCATCAAGTTAAGTGCAAGTTCTCTTAGAGCAGGAAATTCGATCTTGAACTCATTTTGACTCTTCATGGCTCGCTGATCTCCATCTGTGAGTCGGTTGAATATGTACTTCAATTCATAACAATCAACAATTGCCATACTCTCTAGTTGTATAAGTCTCTGAGCACAACTGGCTGGGATTATATATTTTAACTTGTTGCAACCTCGCACATTGAGTTTTTTAAGGGCAGGGAGCTCAATTTTGAGTTCATTTGGACTATTCATGGCTTGCTCATGTCCATCTTTGCATTCGTTGAATATGTACTTCAATTCATAACAATCAACAATTGCCATACTCTCTAGTTGTATAAGGCTCTGAGCACAACTGGCTGGGATTATATATTTTAACTTGTTGCAACGTTGCACATAGAGCTTTTTAAGGGCAGGGAGCTCAATTTTGAGCTCATTTGGACTATTCATGGCTCGCAGATGTCCATCTTTGCATTCGTTGAATATGTACTCCAATTCATCACAAAAAAAAAAATCCATACTCTCTAGTCGGATAAGGCTCGGAGCACAACCGGCTGGGATTATATATTTTAACTTGTTGCAATCTTCCACTTCGAGTTTTTTAAGTGCAGGGAGCTCGATTTTGAGTTCATTTTGATTTTGATCGGCCAACAGATCTCTATGGGTATACTGGCCGAATATCCATTTCAACTCATCACAACTATCAACTCGCAAACTCTCCAATTGTACAAGATTCTGAGCAAAAGTGATTGGAATTACATATTCGAGCTGCTTGCACTGCTCAATTTCGAGCCATTTTAATTTGGAGAAGAACATCAAGTCGTGGTCATCTGTTCTTATCTCGCTTGTCTCATCATCTGCCAGTATATGCTTCAGTCCACCACATTCTAATATTTCTAATTTCTCCAATTGTACCAGAATACGAGCAATAGCATGTGTGAAGAGAGATTTCAGCTCTGGACAACCATATAAATATATTTGCCCTAATTTCTCAAAAGAGCCATTGGGAATCAAACGACCATGCCATAAAGCTCCCAAATGCTTCATCCTCTCAATTCTCAAGGTAACCAACATAGAGAAGAGATTTCCTAACTCACTCAAATGATTTCTAGTTTCAACCAAACACTCCATTTCATTAGAATCACTGATCCCAAGCTCACTCATACCTCCTTCTTTAAATATATCAGGGATAATATTTTTCTCGGCTCCCTCGATATTTGCTAAATATAGAACCTCTGCTTTTTCTGCCAAACCTTTAATTGCCTCATTTGATTTTTGAAAACAACCAAGCAACAAAGTTCTGCGATGAGTGAAAAAAAATCTCATCATATTCTTCATGTTGGGCTCCTAATTTTATTGCGTACCTTTGCAGCGTTTGGGGAACACTAAACTTGATAAAGAATTCAGCAGTGTTTTCATCGTAAACATCCCATTCAAATCCTTCATCGAAGATGTACAATTCTTCCAGTTGTGGGAGTCTTCCAATCACTTCAAAATTATTCATTTTCATATCACATTTATATAACTCTAACAATCTCAACTTTGTCGATAGTTGTGTAAGTGCATCAACATTTGGTAATTCAAGGATTGAACAACTCGACAATTTAAGACTTTCAAGTGTCTTTATATCTTCTACAAATAAGATGTCACTCAATTCCCAATATTCAAGGAGTAGATAACGAAGATTTTTCAATGATTTGAATGACATTGTTGCCAATGGTCGTCTCTCCTTTGCATTGACAAGAATCAGAACTCTGAGCTTTCCCATTCCTTTGAAAACTTCATCTCGTACTTCCAATTCTGTGTCTATGCGTAGAAACTCAAGATTGGGACAATCCAGTTGATTTGGCATTTCATCACACCATAGATATCTTAATGAGTTGGAATCAACATTCATATTCCCTCGCAACCCACACTTGATCACTTCTTTACAATTCTCTGCAATCCAATGGGCTACATCGCGAACTAAGTCGTGCATTTTGACACATTTTCCTTCGACACCATCTACATCTGACAACAAACAAGAACTTGTGAGTTTATTTTTAGCAACATTCACTTCGTTCCTAGCCACATCAAATGAGAAAACTTCTCCAACTAAGCCTAGCCCTATTGCACATCTGGCTAAAAATTCAAGTGGAATTTCATAATCTTCAGGAAAGACAGAACACAACAAGAAAAGTGACTTGGCTTCCTTGATGTTTAAATTATCATAGCTTAACTGGAGGCACTTGTAAGGATTTTGCAAACCTTCTTCAATATTAACTGGTATCGAGTTTTTCAATCTATGCAAAGCAACACGCCAGTCCTCTTCAGCCTTGCCTTTCAAAGTGGCAGCCACAGCAGCAATAGCAACAGGCAATCCTAGACATTCTTCTGAAATTAATCTTGCCAAATCCTTTATGGTATCAGAGGTGGCTTCACATATGCATGCTTCCTTTTGAAAAAGAGTCAACGCTTCTTCCTTTGTTAATATTGATAGTGGAATCTTGGGATCACAATCCATCGAATCACAAACGTATACAGATCGTGTGGTAATGAGAACCTTGCAACCTAGGTTATCTTTACCAAAGGGAATCCCTATAGCTTTAAAATCAAGCTTCTTCCAAACATCATCCAGAATCAGAAGAATTCTCTCTTCTTGAGTTAATCTTGTGCGCAAGCGTTGGGCTTTATCCCTTTCTTCTTTTTCATTAAATTCAAGCGATAACGAGCTTGCAATTTTATCTTGGATCCTTCTTACATCTCCTGTGCTAGAGACAGACACAACAAGCACTTTCTCAAAAAGATGCTCTGCTTTCTTTGCAACTTGCATTGCCAACGTGGTTTTCCCACAACCCCCCATCCCATATAATCCAATCAAGGTAATCGCATCATCTTTCACCGCTTCCATAAGTTGCTCGTAAGCAGTTTGTCTACTATGAAATTCCAAGCATTCTTCGGAAGAAAAATCTTGCACGATTGAAGCATTGCGTTCAAGTTGTATATAGTTACCACCTTTTTTATTACATTTTTCAATGTCTACTTTTTTCTGTGCTAACTTCTTGCCCTGACGGTATCGCCAAAACCAATTAGGACAGTGCCCAAAACACCACATCTTGTTTGTCCATGCTTCTATAAGTAACTCCTCCCCATTGTTTATCTCTGTCTTAGCTTCCTTCAACCACTCATCCAAAACTTCAGCAGTTTTCCTCGCTTGTTTCTTGGCGTGTTTAGCACGATCTTCCACACTATTTCTTGTGATGATCAAGTTATTTTCCTCTATTCCAAGGTCTTTAACAAAATTGTTGAAGCAACAAGGATACCGTAACTCATTTACTGCTATGCGCACCAAATATTTTCCAAAGTCAGACACAGGGGAAGTAAGCAACTCCATCAATTTCCTCCACCAAACAGAACTTAATTCACCTGAACAGAACAATAGTCATGAACATGGAATAATGAATTAGAAAAATTCAAAAATAAAGTACTCTATTTCGATTCTATATATTTTGAGTTCAAAGATATGGTAAAGTGTTGAGGATGTCAAAATTGGCTCCTAGTGAAAAGTTTAGTGATGTGCTAATGGAAGAAACATTATTTTGTTTTGCTTATGGACATATACCATGATTCAGCTTGCTTTTATTCTTATTGCTACAATGACTCAGCATTTTTCAGCTGCAAAGCTCTATGTAACATTTTAAATTAAAATGAAGTTTTTGTTTAATGCTAATTAGATGAACATAACCCATGTACGGAGAATTTTCTTACATGTAGTTATCCTGAATAAACCTCAATCACAAGCATGTCACAGACACCTTCACCAGATAGAATTTGAGTAACTTATCCTGATTGTCATATTTTTAGAAATCCATTGAATGTACACGCTCATTCTTTGCCATGTGCACAAGGGTATAACAATGATAAAGCTTTTTCAGCACCAGCAATAAGCTTTTAAAGTTTTAATACACATCAATATATGGGATTATGGTTGCTCTAAAGTGAAATATTTTTTAAAAATATCTAAATAAGGATATGTTTAGCTTTGTTTAATTTAAAATATACTTTGAGCTTAACTCATTAAAAGTTAAAAGTACACATAACCTTCCTTGCTCAAGAACTTCGACCAACAGAACAAAAAGCTATTTTGTGTTAAATTTACCTTATTTTCAGCACTTTCAAAACGAGCTTGAGGTTTTCATCCACGGTGTTCCCCTTGCTTCAATCTCCAGCATCAATCCCAGAATAAGGTATTCCTCACTGAAGTTTGATGAACAACAGAGATAAAGAAGCAAATATCAGCTAGTACTCCCACACCGAAAAAAAACAAGTCTTGGTCTTCTTTGGTTATTTATTATTATTTTAGTTACATTACCTGTAAAACTGCGAGGCTGCGACGTTGACCCTTTGTCATTGGCATGGTCTAATTTTCTTCTGCTGCTGTGGGAAGAAGCTCAGTCTCTTCACAATGATATTTGTGGGCTAAATGATTCTGTTTTAGTTTCAGGGAGTCATGACAATGAACGAAAGGAACACTACGAAGTTGGACACCATGAGTTCAGACAAGAAGAATCACGAGGACAAACACAGGAATGCATCTACCAAAGATACACCACTAAGGTTTCGGGGTGAGAACCACTTAGCACATCAAAAGGGTTCTAACTCACTAGGGACACAAACAAATATCTAACACTCAGGAACCAAAATGAGCTACGTCTCACCTGGCTTCACCAGACATAAATCTGTCAACACAGATCCCTTCCCTACCGTTGATCTGCCGAAATTATTATCACAAGAAACCCACAATCCAACCGTCCAACAATCCCAAAAGAAAACCAGTCCATTTATTTGGCATGGCTCATATTTTGTAGGGAGTGGATTGTCTCGCGTAACAAAAAGTGGTCTCATTGATGATAATACAATAGAGAAAAAAATTGTATAATTTTTAAACAGTAGTGATTGTGATCAAATAATATGATCATTTTTTCATATGAGAGAAACCACTCTTATATGCTCACCCTTGTTAATTGGTGTTAGAATTTTTTAATACTATTAATATTTTTCTTATAAATCGAGTGAGTTATAATATGACGATGAGGTGAATACATTATGAATAAGTTGGACTTAGCTTATATCAGGTGCACCAAATTAAATCATCGTGTAACACCCAAGCTCACTCGCTTGGATTGGATTGGATTGTTGATTTGATGCTTTGATGCACCAAAGCAAATCATCGTGTAAAAAATCCTATTAATATGCTAATCAATCTCAGTTTTGTAGTTAACATGTTAAAAAAGTGGATCATGTGATAATCAAATACTAAAAGACGTGGGAAAGTTTAAAGACAATCATGTTGTGTCTTCATTACTCTCTTGATTAGAATATAGCTCGATTCACGTGTCTTTTCTGGCCTGTTTTTCCGGACGCAAATGTATTGTTGATTTGATGCTTCATTGCATGCTTTGTGTTGTACAGAGTTTTTTTTTTTTTTTTTTAAATTAAATAAATTATCCAGTGCATGCTCGTCAATGGGCGTTAACTAATTTGTATTCGAATGGGGTAGGATCACTAGAGACAAATCTCTTCCTACCAAATATACACATTTAATCACGAGGATATTGAAACGGGACTGAAGATTTGAATCAGTAGTCAAAGTCAATTATTTGAAAAGCATAGGTTCCTTGGAACATTATTTACTAGTGGAGACAAATTAGAATTTTGTCCCTTGGGTTCAAACGCTTCCTTTGATTTTACTACTATATCCAGATTTCACATCGTTATTGTTGAATAAACTTTAAATGTTTTGTTAGTTTTATATTTAATAGTCTTAATTAAGCAGTCATATGTTTAGGTAAGTGAAAGGCCAAGAGTTGTGAGAAAGTGAAAGGCCAAGAGTTGTGAGAAAGTGAAAGGCAAGAGTTAGAGAGGCCAAGAGTTGGAAGTTTAGTTTTGTGGTTTATGGCTAATTTAATGTTTGGTTCATGAAAAGGCAATCTAGTGCCTATATAAACTAATCCATATTGTAAGCAACATATCACAAGAAAAAAAGAGAAATACAAGTTTTGTCTTCTCCATAAGAAAATAGTTATTTTTTTTAAGTTCTACATTATAGTGATACCACAGTTATACCTATCCCAGAGAGCATTACACCTCCATACTTAGGTGACCGAACAAGGGGCAGCAATTGATTTATGAGAGCTTGTGATGGCACAAAACCGCTACCAGCTGCTGCTTTAGAGGCAGGAAGGAAGTCCAACAAAAAACTGGCCACGATATGTGATCCATTGGTTCCATGAATTCTTAAAGCTATTAGGGTTGTTTGTGGTAAACTCACAAACAGGATTGTTATAAAACTGAACCCACACATAATCAAAAAGCCCAGTAGAAAGTGCCCCATTGAGTATATTCTTTTTGAATGGACATTGTGGTGCAGCAGTTAAGTAAAACTTTTTGCTAGAACCAGCACCATGATCATTAAGCCTTCTAGCAAGTGCTGCGTAGTGCATAGTGAAGTTCACCACCTTCAATATCAAAATCCACTCCATCCAATATAGCATTCCCAAAGGGTCTAGAGTTTGATTGCCCTCCCAAAAAGTTATTCCAAATGTAGTCTGCAACTTGTCTAGCTTCATCTGCAGATGACAAAGAGTAGGTTTCCTTTGTGTCATCAACACCAATGGAAAGCATAACTTTAATGCCTCTACTTTGGCAATTCTTGATGCCTATTCCCACTCTTTGGCAACCGTTTGATTCAGGGGAACAATGGCCTGCGAGGTTGATTTGAGGTTGACGACCATTCCCCATTTATTGCTCCCGTCAATTTCCTTCTTGTTCTTGTAAGTAGGGCTGTAATTAGGCCAGATCTAGGCCTACACACGAAAAAATTGAGTCTATTTGGCCTATGAGCTTATCAAAGGCTTAATTTAAAGGCCAAGTCTGTCCTATTAGTAAAAAATAAAAAACCTACATGGCCTATGAGGCCTTTTAGGCCTACTATATTGCAAATCAAATTTTAAAAAAAATTAAATATCTCATTCATTAAACAATATTTCTAGCATGGGTCCAAAATATTAAAATTCTACAACAGATGTTTTAACAAGAACACAGATTATAAAATTTCATGACAACAAATAAATATTAAATATTAGGTTAGGTTATCTAACTTTTAGAATAAATATATAAGATTTTTTTATTTAAATATTAAACAGGCCGGCCTACAGGTTAAAAGGTCAGACATTCTATTTGCAGCCTACGGCCTTATTTCTAAATAGGCTCATCGACAAGCTTAACCTTTTCTAATTACCTCGTAGGCCAGGGCAGGTCAGGCTTTTCGTAGGTCAGGCCATAAGCCCCTGTAGGCCAGCCTGGCCCAATTACACCCCTACTTGTAAGTCAATTGATGAGAATATATTCTGTAAAAGTAATTATGTGATTATATTATTTGATTATAATAAATTATTTAGAAATTATATATTTTACCCTCTTTTATCTCATTATCAATAACCATGAATCTAATCAGATAACATGATCATTAATCACTTTTCCACTAACTGACCCATTGCTTGGGCAAGTGGGAAACTTCCTCACAACGACTAAGACCAATACATTGTGTAAATGCATGTGTTGTCGTACATATGTCAGGTACTGATGTACGGAAACTGCAGAAGACTGAGAAACTTTTTTACTCACGGTGAAGTTTACATAGATATGAATCTTCTGATTGGTGCTCGAGTCCCTTACTGGGCCGATGAATTTAGTTTTTAGCCAAAAATTATTTTTTTTTTTCAGAAAAAAAATATTTTCTATAAAGTCCATTTGAATGTTTATTTTTCTTTAAAAATAGAAGTCACATAAAAGTTAAAATTTTATTTTTTAGAAAATAAAAATATTAGCTTCTAAAAAAATTTTGAGTCAAAAGTTAAATATTTTTTTTAATATCTAAATATTATTTTAAAAATCTAAATAACTTAAATTTTTATAAAAATTACTTCTAAAATAAGTAAGGTATAGAAAGTAATTTTTTTCAAAAACCAAAAGGGCCCTTAGATTAGACAATGTAACATAAACTTGCCTCCTCTCATGTCCAATCTTTTAGCTTTGTTGGTATTATTCCCGCATAATAAAAAAGGATTTTATAAGAGTTATGTTATAGGAAAAGTGATTCTGTTATGGTATAGAGATTCGTTTTGCGTGACGGAATTTTTTATTTATTTTTTACTGTAGACACCATAAAATGTTGTGTGTAGGAAATTTTATAAGATCATGTTACATGATATATGATAAACCCAATAAAAAAATTTGGAGAGTTCTTCAATTTTATTTACATATTGATCCCTTATCATATTACCCTGTGTATATTAGTGTGAATTTAGATTCCTTCATTCCCTTTTACAAAATTTTCTAGCTCGTGCCATTGGTCACGACTCATGATCGAGGTTCGTCATTAGATAAGTGTGAGTGCAAGTTATTAGTTATAATCGAGCTATGTGCAACGGCAATTGTTTTTGGATTTTATTATTCTCCTTTTACATAAGATGACTATTTTATGTCGTAGAGAAAAATGAATTGGACCCACCATTATTATAAATAAAAAGATGTGAGGTGCCAAAATTGAAGTGACATAATATAAGAGAAATTATCTTTATGTTAAAGGAGAGTAATATTTTCCATTGTTTTTAAAATTAATCTTATGGTTTCTTCCTCACAAAACTAAACTGACTTTTTAATACAAATTTAAAAAGAATATAATTTAACAAATCTTGTAAAGAGGAATATAATTCATATAGAATTATTTTTACTTTAACAAATAATGTTGTTTAAAAAAGAATTTTTTTCTGTTTCCTAAGAACTATAATTATATATTAGGGTTTTATAAGAGTTATGTTGTAGGAAAAGTGATTGTGTTATGTTACAGAGATTCGTTTTGCGTGCCGATTTCTTTTTTTTTTGCTGCGGGCCTCACAAAATATTGTGTGTGTAGAAAAAAATTTTGTGATCATGTTAAATGATAGATGATAAACCCTATATATTATTACATGAATGATGAAAATATTCATTTTAAGTGAATATGTATGGTAATTCCCCTGTCCCCACAGTCCTGTAGTTGTATAAATGGGAATACATTTTCTCGTGGGGTGAACCACGTTCCTGCATTTGATTTTGGAAACAGTGGTAAGTGAGAAAATCAAAAAGACTTAAAATGGTGTTGCTGATGGAAAATATTTTAAGTTCTCCCCTACCTACTTCTTAATGGGAAAGATAAATATCCTTATTTAAGGATATAAGTTTGTCTCCGTTTATGTGATTTATGTAAAATCTGATCACTAAGACTTTCTGTAAATCTAAAAAGTTGCATAAAAAAAAAATTAATAACTTTTATATTTATACAAAATCTTACCAATTAAACTTTGTGTAAGTTACTTAAAGAACACAATATGTGTCCTTATAAAGAACATCCACTTAACCCCTTGTTAATACATCTATCCACTATAAACAAGATATTAATGTTTTAGGCGGCGGCAGAGCCACAAAAAAGTTAGGTAGTGCCAAAAATTCTGATCAGATAAAAGCGGTGGTGCTAGGATTATATTATTTTTAAAAATTCAACTAAAATCAAAGTTATATCAATTTTTTTTAAAAAAAAATTATATCATTTTAAAAAATTTGGTAGTGCCAAGATACCACCTATCTAACAAGTGACGGAGTGGCTCCGCCACTGCTTTTGGGAGAGAGAGAGAAAATGCACTCCAACACTCATTTACAGGTCTTCTTTTGAATAGAAATAATATGTGGGACGTGAGCATTAAAATGCCCTCTTGCTCATGGTCATTGCAGGTTTGGAGTCTTGCTGATACCGTAAGCTCAATTCAGTCTATAACAAAAAATTAAGAACTGAAATTTTGGAGGGATTAAGCAAGTGTTTTTTTTTTCTCACATTAATGTGTTTACCGATAATGACGTGACTTGATTGATGTAACCCCATAAGAAAAATAATAGAGTAAACATCATTTTTGGTCCCTAACAATATTCACGAAATCCTTTTTAGTCCATGACAATAAAAAAGGAGCAAATTGGTCCCTAAAATGATGAAAAAAGGACTAAGGAGTACAATTGACAGAAAGACTAAAGTGGCCATTTTTTCATAATTTTAAAGATCAATTTGATCCTTTTTTATTACGAGGGACTAAAAAGAATTTCGTATATATTGCCAATCACCAAAAAAGCGTTTACTCAAAATAATAATTCATCGTTGTTATTTCCTATTTGCAAGTCAAGTGGACCACCGCTTTGGCAAGTGCGGAGGAACTGGGTGGTTCGTTAACTCTATTGTATTATTGATAACACTAAATATGTTAACTTGTGAGTGAGTAATCATAAGTTCGATCACATTAATATTAGCCAAAATTGTTTATCATTTTAAATAACATAATTTATATTATTTCACTCTCACAAAGAAGTGAGACTCACATCTTTATTTTTATTTTTTCAACTCTTTATCGTCTTTTATCTATCTCTTTCTCTCTCTTAAAATGACATAATTTTACATCCTTTAAAATGACACACACTTTATCCTTAATATTATGGTGTTGATATGGTGTGGTTGCATAATTCAATGAAAAAGCATGAACCCTCATGAAAATTATAATAAATATTATTATTTTAATAAAAAATTATAAAAACATAATTATTTTGAATTAATTTACGGATTTATTGTTTGCTGTTGCGCCCCACATAGGCATAAAATGTGCAAAGTAGCGTCCCACACTAGCGCAACTCATCTGAACTATAAAAAGTGTTCAGTTTGACCGTAAAATTTCAGAAGATTATAACTTTCGACTCGGGTGTTTGAATTAAATATTTTTTTATTTCACATAATTTTTTAAAATCTATGCAATGATATCTAATTGAAGGGGATATGGTCAAAAAAATAAAAAATGTGATTGATGACACAATCTATTTCTATTCATATTGAGAAAATATATATTTAATAAATGTATATTTAATTATAATCATACATTATTATGCTATGTTAAGAAAAAAAAGGAAAAGAAATTTGTCCATTTTTTCTAGAGTATAACATTAAACTGATCTCCAACCAATTTTGTTTCATTGACCAGAAATCAACAAATAACAAAAGCTTTAAAATTTGAATCGTTTCAAGTATCATTAATCAATTCCACATAATTTTCCCCTTGGAGTTAAGGGATTTTTGCCAATTATTATCATAAGCGGTACACCACAATCTAAAAATGTTAAAATTAGCAAATCACAAACTTGTTCTTCTGATTGTGGAAAGCATAGTTAAATTCTTCACTTATCCGTGGGGTTCAGGAGATAGTAAAAGAAAATTCTTCTAGATTGAGCAATCTGATTTTGACCATGTTGGTAGCAAATTTTTTTTTTTTTTGAGTTAACTCAACCCTAATTATCTCTTTGAGGCGAGTTAACTCCCCCCGGTATCCCCACAAATCTTGACTCTTTGAACCGGCTATGAGACTAATTCAAACTACGAGACATGTCAGGGATGAAGATATTTAAGCTCTTCCCAAAGGTGGCATATGAGGATCGAACTGAAGTTATTTCCTTTTCACTGCCCAGCTCCCTTGCTCCATTACATGGACTATTACTCGGATGTCTGAATTTTTTTGACCAAAACTCCTTCAATGAGATGTCATTATATAGATATCGAAAAGTTACGGGGGATAAAAAAATCACATGATTCGAACACTTGAGTCGAAAGTTATGGCCTTTAGAAATTTTACGGTCAAACTACTGACCTTTTTTGCCACATGTCATCACTGGACGATTCGCGTCTTTGTGAGGCGTGACTTTGCACAAGTTGCGCCTACGTGAGGCTAAGGTTATTGGTTAAAATTTAGACTAAGGAAATTGGGATTTGATTTTCTCATGTTGCATAAGAATTGAATTCTCATGTTGTGACACAACTAATGGTAGGCCCCACATTTATTAAAAAGAGAAAAAAAAAGAAAAATTTTGCACGCAAATCGAAGAGTCACAACATGAGAGTTGAATTCTTATGCAACATGAGAAAATGTTTTCCAAGGAAATTAGTAAAAAGCTTCGAAAATCTAGGAAAGCATAAAAGGATGCTCATGAGCAACTTACTTTCTTACTACAAATGAGCAGTGCGAAGTGGCCACGACATTTTGCAATTTTATGAAGACTTCATTTTTATGGAGTCAACTTTTCATGTGAAATGATTTACTCCTCATTGATAATCCTTTATATTTGAACTCTCGATTTAGTCAAGATTTATGTCAATTGTTCCTCTTATTGTAAATATACCCCACTTTTTGATAATCAGAATAATTACCACATTTCTAATTATCATACGATGGTGAATACATATAATAAAAGAATGATTCGTTGTTTTATAGTGAATGTAATGATTTGTTTTTTTATAGTGAATGTAAATAAATTATTTACATTGAGTTCAAAACGATGTTGTTTTGAGTCGGAAATCAATGTAATTTTGTAATTATAATTATTTCGGAATTATAACAGTCTTTTTTCATTATAATTTTTTAATCTTTCAACCTGAAATAAAATTATTTGAGAGTAAAATAAATAACTTATCTAAAAATATTAAAATCATAAAAGAAACTATTTATCATATTGAATATTCTCCTTATGAAGAGAAACCATAAGTTCGAGATTTGAAGTCACCTTTCTCCTCCTCGTGCTTCTTGCTGACGGTGACGACAATGTATTGTCGTGCTGTAAGGTTTATAATTGCACCTGATCCGGATAAAATATGATAGGCCCATCAAAGACCCAAATATATAAGAACAAGGCTCAAACCCACGAAACCCAGGGTGAGGCGCAATGACTTACATCGCACATAATAGGGCGTGATGCCACCATCACGTGTGAAACAACCCTTTAACCTAACTTCAGAGACAAACAAATACAGGAACTAATAAAGGTCCACCGCGACATTGAACAACTAAACAAAAGACAACACTAGCGTGCCACTACTTCTATAGATAGCACTTATATGAAACTAAGAGACACAAAACTTCCATATAGTTAAGGTATGTAAAGTGAGAATCTTTTAGAATGAACATGTTTTTTTTTTTTTGAGATATTCCAATTTATTCATCGCTTCGCGACTAGTTCGATTTGGGGCGGATCCCGAAATTAAGACTTTAAACCTCTCCCAAAGACAATACTGAAAATGATCAAATACATGCTCTAGCCCCTACACACTCAATTCTTGCGCTAACTAAACTACCATCATTTGGTTAAAATGTTTTGTTTTATTATCCTTGTTTCAGAGAAAAAAGCACAAGAGGAGAAGTGTGCTACTGACTTTTGTTAAGAGAGATATTTTGATTTGAGATCTTGTTTGCTCAACATTGCATTCTTTCACCATTGCTTCCAACATCCTCAACCTTTTATCAACCTCACCACCCTGGTTTTAACAACCCTCCAATTTGGACGTTAATCTAGTTTCCATTTCCTCCTCTCAATAGATCTAGCAAGTTAGACCAATTTGGTAGGGACCAAATGACACAGGAAGAAAGTCACATATCATTACTAGGGAAATATCTTTTATGGTCTAGGGACCACCAATAATCTGATGCTCCCTCTCACAACATCAATTTTTTCTTTTCATTTTTACCGCTACTATTTTTTCTCATTTCCACTTTTACCCTTCCATTTACACTAAGGGACCACCAAAAGAACGGTGGTCCCGGACCACATTAAATCATCTCCATTACTAGGTACTAGCTAAAGAAGAAAAGGATTATAGAAAGGTAGAACCTCCTAAACCCAAAAAAATACCTCATACATAGCCTATGGCTCCACAAAGATGAATTTCTCTACCCAAGTCAGCAAGTTCTTCAAGCCTTTCTCCTTTCTGCCCATTTTTAAATCTTGGGCCTTTGATTTGGCCCATTAATCAACTATCCTTGAATTTCCCCAGCATCCCATTAACTCAAAGAACCAGTCACCATCAATTGCCTAAAAGCTAAAAGGTTGATGGCCTAACTAACAGAATACTTAATGCAGATTAGGGGTGTAAATGAGCTAGGTCAGCCTACATGGGTCTACGGCCTAACCCATATTAGGTCAGACTTAGCCTGCAACAAATAGTAAAATAAAACAGGCTTAGGCTTAAAAAAACCTATTTAGAATATGACAAACCTATATCATTATTTATTTTAAATAAAATAAATAAAATTATTATTTTAATAAATTTGAATAATAAAGTAATATTATTTTAATTATTCTTTTAATTGTTGAATATTTAATAGGCTTAAACAGGCTAACAGGCCTAGGTCAAAATTTTTATTTTTAAATATAGGTCAGGTTAAACTTTGTAATCCGGGATCTACACATGCTAACAGGCTAGGCCAAACCCAAATTTTTTACACAAACTTGGTCTATTTAAGTCAAAACCTAACCTAGGCTATTTACACCCTAATACCGATACATATGCCAAATTGACTAAATAGTATAATAAAGATTCAGAATAACTGCAGCTCTTAATACAAACTTTATTCAATCAAAACAATCAACTAAACTAAGGTTCATAACACCCTTAAATAATCAGAATTATGAAACTGTTCCTACAAAAATAAAAAGATAAAATAAATAAAATTAAAAACTCAATAAAAATATCCTGAAAGCCCAAAAGCTGTCGGGGGTCATGGCTAAACGATGAGCCTTGATAAGGCCAATTCTAAGGACCCAATAAAATTTGAGCCCATTCCGAGATGGTCATCCGAGTTCAATTAATATCAGTAAAATTCCATTCATTTCAACATATTACTGCATTATGCTTGGCCAACTGAGCATGTACAAATGTGCAAAAGATGCATTGAAGTTTGTAAATAGTTGATAAGTAAAGACAAATTCAACATCCTCCGAGCTAATTCATGACATAACAAGGTCTGAAAATATTTTATAAGCAAAGAAAATTCAACATCCGAAAAGGTTTGTAATCTCAGATGCTCTCTTCCATTAGGGAGAAAAAAAGGGAAAAGGAAAAGGCTAATGGACCAGATATTCATCAGCACCATATAATCTTTTATGAAAAGGTGGCATAGCCTTAAATGTTGAACTTTGTTGGAACATCAAAGTCGTCAAAGTCATATCTCTGTCTCTCTCTACCGGCCTGAGTACACATACTCTGTGTTAGTTATCAATATTTTACATACAAGTTTACATAAGAGGATAAAGCAATTAAAGAAGCTCACCTTAGACAAGTACAACTGATCACATGAAATTTGTTCATCCATTGCGGTTAGTTTCCTTGATAGTCCCATTATTCTGGACAGTAATTAAGAAAAAAAAAAATGCTTTAGTACAAGAGGAAAGACATAATATTTACACAGATCACTACCGAAATTTTCGAGTACCTTGCGAGATCTGTTTCGTGGGGCTATTCACCTCCGATTCGCTTATATTTTATATATAAACGTAGCCCCGGATGTCTAGTTTTCTTGCGTTAAAGAATATTTTTTTAAGCTGTTGATTTCGAATTTACATTACTTTTGCAAGACAGGCTGTATTCAGGAAAAATAAGAGTTGCACAGCGAAAACCTTTTTAAAAAGTTATTTACTGTTTTTAATTTTCAAAGTCAGTTCTAGGCAAGCTTTTTTTCTAATTGGTAATATGAAAAAGTTTTTACTGAACAAGAATTTTACTCAGTTAACTTTTTGACTCTAATCTGCTTAGCAGACAACTTCCTTGGACGCAAATATCAACATTAACAGCACATTTAACCCAAGCTAATTGGGGTTGGTGTAGATGAACCCAATGATAAATAAGAGGAGAGATCACTACCGAACTAACCATTAAAATTACTAATTAAATAACTGCTTCGGCAGCATATTTTCACTTGAGGCTTTCAGGTGAAACTTACTGATTGTCTTATCAGACAGTACAGGAAAGTCATTGTGTTTAATTTGCTGAACATGAAATATACCAGAAGCATACCTCTGGATTGACGAATCAATATGCTCAATCATCTCACAGGTTTTATATTGTTCAGGATCCTCCAAGAATCTCACCATTCCATCCTTCTGGTTGATCGTTGCATGTATCTCACCATCCTCAATCTGTAGTTGAGGAGTGTGTTATTAGTGGTAAAATATTAACGCTACTTGAAAATGACTAAAAATATAGCATTCTGAGGACCACCATTTGTAGCACATGCATTTCAGCTTCCTTGGGGCTATTTAACTGCACCCTGTCAGCTATATCTTGGAGAGAAAGGGTCAAGTATGTCTGGGTCAATCTCTGAATATTCCGCTTATACATGGATGATACAACCTGCTTAACCAGTCCAAGGTTGTTGTCCTGAAACAAAGGAATTCGCACATAAATTGTCTGTCAGTCACATAAACAGACAATTTCTGGAAAAGCTTAATGAGTAACCAAAGAACATAACAAACTGGAAGTTAGACACATTGCAGAGTTAGTATTCAAGTGAAAATGCCCGATGCTTCAAATAAAGGATAAGTATGTGAAAGAACCCACAGAATCAAACTTTTCTGCATTTGTCTTGACGTATTCCTCTAATTCTGCAATTTTTCCAGTGCTATAACTATTTGCCAATTCAATGTAAGGCTGATCAAATGGGGAAAAAAATGAAAAAGAGGTTAACAACTTAACATGGCTCAAGTAATAAAACTCCAAAATATATGCTAGGAAAGCATGTCAAATGAAATTCAGCAATGTTCTTCGAAGTAATCAACCAAAATCACTAATAGCAAGTTATGCTTTCATTCAAGTTCATACTTCATAGTTCAAGAAAATAATTCCAATTCCAAATAAGCAAATTTAAAAACAAATCAATTGAGGGAAACCACAACTTGTATCTAAGATTGGGGGTCCCTGTAGACAGCAACCTAGAAGAGGGAAATAAATACTAAAGCAGGCATATTGTGGTAGGGATAGGGGCTACTCATTGGAAATGACAGATTTCAAAATCTTTGCAGCTCACTCACAACATATGTTCAGATCACAAGCAAAAATATAATTAAAACAAAAACAAGTTATCTTGTCCATACTCCATTGAAAACTTAAGTCTCAACTAAATCAGCTGCCATTGCCTTTAAGAGAGAGAGAGAGAGAGAGAGAAAGAGAGAGTAAGGGAAGAGATGGGGGAGCTGTTATTGCCTAATACAAAATTCAGAGAACCCATGCAACCAAGAAAGTAAGCTAGCAACAACAGACACATTAAAATTGGAGACAATAAATTAAAAGGAAAAAAATTCACAGAGCGACAGAGCATCATTTTCCTTAAAGGAATCAATGGGCTCCTTGCAAAGCATAATTTGACATGCTCAAGATATCTTACAAAAGTAAGAGCATCAATGTAAATATTTTGCGCAAAAAGGTCAAAGGCTTCCCGTCTTTTCTAACCTCAACCGAATTTAAGTCATACCTGACAAAAGTTCTTTAGGTTCCTTTGAGCAACTGAAGCAGAATACTTAGGAAGACCGGTAGAGAACTGCCACCAAAAATATGGCAGGTCAGCTGATTAACTACAAAGACGGGACCTCATATAAAATAAGAGTTAAATTGGTCAAAATGAGAAAAATAAAAAATCCATAGACAAAGTGTTAGTCTTCTGACAATAAAGATGATATTTTGAATTTGATTTTTTTCAATATTATATAAGAGCAAGATTTTGATTTAATACCTTCATTAAGACATGTCACATACAGAGACAAGAAAGAATGTTAACGCTTACCTGCCCATGACGAATGAGAGAAACCAATACATACTTTTTGTAAGCTTCAACAGCTACAGCATTTATGGTAGACATGGGAGCAGTTACAACCTGGAAAATATAACCAATAAGCTATTAAAAACATTGCTGAACCAAAGGTTGCTATTAGAACAAAGAACAAACCATGACCAATGCAAGTTGCAGCTGTAGGTAGATTACTTACATTATGCAGAAGGTCCAATGCATTCTGAAAGCGCTTCATCCCGATGCATATCATGCCTCTGTTATAAAGTAAAAAGTCAGACAAGTATGCAAATTCCTGATTATGAACTCATGACTAGAAGCATAATCTAAATCACTAAATGCTGACGTGAGTATTCAAAGTACTCATTAATCCGATCCATGTTTCAATTTAATTATGATCGAGATTAGATAATAGATAAATTTCACTTATCATATCCCATTGCATTTGAATAGTCATGCATTTGCAGGAAGTACAAATTCTAGAAGATAGGGATGCAATGGAAGTCAATGCACATGTTGATCATTGGGTTACTTAACTTTCTGCTTTTCACATTGAACGGGTTTTACTGAGCTTGGTCAAAAGGAAACCAGGAATAAGAGGAATGGATCAATGTTTTTCATTCTTCATGCTTTTTGGGGGTCAATTCCAAAATTATCTAGCTAAAAAACTAATTTATATGAAAAATTAGGAGTGAACAGTCACAATTGGATTTCCATGAACCATCAAGATTAAAATAAAATCATGTGGCCATTTTAAATGACCATGCGATTTTATGCGGCCCCAATTGACCATAATCTAATCTTCACACCCACACCCACACCCACACAGACATTCTAGGGATATAACTGTTGTAAATCAAGGTCATTCTTCCACCATTGAATAACTTTTTATACATTAAAGACATTGCAAAATTCTTTGTTGCATTGAAAATTTGTATCATGCAGATCACGCTCATAAAGTTTCATGTAAATTCACATTACTGTCTATACCTTCTATATAACAAAGTTAATATATATATATATATATATATCCTGCTGATCATTTACATAGTACTTTAAATTAAGAGTGGTTTCATTATTACCTTCCATCCCCTTTCACTTCCTTTTGATTTCTTCCCCTCCCAACTACCAAGTGCCAAACACACTCTAAAGTGAAATGACATGCGAAAGTTCCACAAAGCATACCACTGATGTAAAAAAACAGAACACTCTACATCTAATTGAGATAAAAACAAGTCCAAGAAAATATTACCCATGTTGAAGCAAACAGAATATATTCCATAAACTAAAATGCAACACAGAAATATAGACAAATTCCCAGATATGTCCCACCCCCAGCCCTTTTTCAAATAGTAAGAAAGAAAGGAAGAAAGCAACGCACCCATAATAACAGTAGAGAAAAAGGTCTCTCGGTTGGTCTACTTCGAAAATGTCATCGTCCAATATGGATAGACCAGTTTTGTAGCACTTTGCCAACAAGCAAAGCAGAAGAAACTCCGCGTGTAGGGGAGTCAAGTGTTCTTTAGAGACTTGAAGTTTCCGAAGAGCAGTCAACAAAGGAGCCACACCCCGAATGGGAGCATCCAGCAGCATCACTTGGTCCTTCAACCTCTTACATACAGATATAACTACAACAATCCAACAACAACAAAACAAAACAATTACGTAAAAGGAAAACCCCAAAATAACAACAACACCAAGTTGAAATCTCCAGCCTGTCCCTATGAACAAAATTTTTAGTACTCCAATAATATCGAAAACTCAGTATTACACCGACTTAAATTATAACACATGGACATTCATTAGCTTATGATGCCATAAAAGACATTCCACATGAAAAAAAAAATGATCTATGCATTATAACCTAAGGAGATTTAAATCAAAATTTTCAAAACAAGGGCAAAAGGGAGTACATTTATCAGGCGCCCACCGAATCTGCTCGGCGTTGCAAGCAGCAATAAATTTGTTAATGATCGGAAGTACTGTCTCAGCTTGCTGTTTCGAAACATAACTAGTCGTGGACGCTTCTCTGTAACCACAAATACATGCACCCAATTAGAAAAAAATAAAATAAAACAACAACATGATTCAAATCCAACATAAACAACCAACAACCAAAGCAATAAGTAACATTCTTAGGGTTCCAATAACTAGGGTTTTAAGCATGAATAACACATAGTTGAGTTCTAACAAATTAACTAACGCTGAAAATTTAATATTAATCCAAAAGGGTAGACAAATATACAGGATAAAGAGAAAACCGAGAGAGTGGATTGAGGGGTCAAGCTGGGTGAGAAGGGGGGGCAACCGAGTCGACTCAGTGCGGAGCGAGTCATCGTTTTGCTTCAATATGATGTAAAGACGAGCGATGTCGCTTGAGGTACTTGATAGCCCTTGGATTTGGGCAACGACTGCTTCCAAAGGGTCCATGTGATGGCAACTCGACTCGCTGACTCGTTCCCACAACGATTCTGACTCAGTGCAGGGTAATTGCAAACACACTACAGGGACACACAACGCAACCTCTTCCTTTTTATTTTCTCTCCGTTGCTCCACAGTTTAGAAATTTTTTCAAACTATGCTTAAAAAGTTACATCTTTTACTAAGCAGTGTCTTTTGTGTTTGGGGATGAAGGACGGTGGAATGGAATTCAGTGAAAAGTAGATAAAATGCTAGACATATTAGGAATTAATAAAGCGATATGATTTTCTTGCATCAAGAATTCAATTCAACTACACTAAAATTATCAGACCGTCACGCGCCAACAGTAAATTTTACCCAAATGCCACGCGACATAATTCGTTACACAGTGTAGCGAATTATGCATGCAAGTAATTCGTTACACAGTGTGACGAAATATGTCACGTCAGAACCAAAAATGCCACGTGTCAAATTTTGACATTTTGGCATAATTCGCTACCTTAGATAGGGAATTTCTGAAAATTTGACATGTGGCATTTTTTTTGTTCTGACGTGGCATATTTCGCTACACTGTGTAGCGAATTACTTGCACGTATAATTCGCTACACTGTGTAGCGAATTATGCCGCGTGGCATTTTGGCAAAATTTACTGTTGACTTGGCAGTCTGGTAATTTTTTTATCCAAACGTGACAAAATGGTCACTTTTCCTGTGAATCAAAGTGTCATGATATGGTAATTAAGTTCTTCTGCAACATGAAAAAAATATTTTCCCATGAATAAATTGATTCTATTATGTTGTATGAAAATAATAAATTTTATTTCCTATAAATGTGTGGGACTAGTGTTTTTTTTTCTCTCTTTTATTTCATATTACGGCATAGGAGTTTTATATATTTTTATATGTCTAGATAAAATTATATCATATAATATAAGAAATATTAATCTCAAATTTTATTTCATATTTTAAGCTTGGAGAGAACAAAAATAGAAGTATATGACATAATGTGATCATGAGTGTTTAGTCCGGTAAGATGGACTAATGGATTAATATGCGGACCCACGAGCAATTGGTTTAGGAACAAGGTCTATGAATGCAATGTGGTGATTTCTGCTGTGTACAAAAAAGACAGGGCGGTGGGGTGTTCATTTGCAAAGTGCTTAAGTGCTCCAAGGAGTGCAAACCACCACATTCCATTCATAGACCTTGTTCCCACATTGCATTCTATAACGGTGGCGCATGTGATTCTTTTTTTTTTTTTTTGGTAAGCGTGGCACATGTGATTCTACAATTGTGTGTGAGTGCTAAAAGTGGGGATAATTTGTTGAAATAGTGGAAGATGATTATTTAGAGAAAGAGAGAGGAAATATATATTTTGTGATATGGAAATTTTATCCTGCAACGAGAGTGAGGAATAAGCAGAACAAGGGATTCGATCAAAACAAAATGGAATTGAATATAATTTATTACATTCAATTCCAATCTAACATATTTTAAGCAATCCAAATAATAACAACTAATATCATTTTATTTCATTTCATTCGATTTCATCTAATCAAACACTAAGTGTAATTCATAGTGTAGCGTTGTGCTAAGATTTTAAAAGTCATTTGCTACTAAGTGATCCTTCAAAACAAATGATATAGATGTATAAGTATTTGCAAAATGACAATATCTAGTCATTATTTATCTTGAAGAGTTACACAAACTTAATCACTTAAGCATATGTGCAAAAGATTAAAAAAATTAAATAATAAAACTTAACTTCTCAAAAAAAAAATTCGACAATCAAAGTGGGGGAGGAACTCAATAGCATCATTACTAGAGACTTCATAGAAAAGGCAATCATGAGCTAGTATAATGAATATCTAATGCAACAACAAAAGGTAAAGGTAACACTTTATTCCATAACAAAGCCACCACCTTTCACCAACAAGTACATAACTAGAAAACGTGGAGAGCAAAATTTAGACTTTTGTTATAAAAGTTCTAAGTCACAATTCAAAAACACTATGAGGTATTACCTTGTGCCTATCATTCACCTCATTCAAAACTATGCATTCTATAGTTATCAAGCTTTCCAAGAATCCACTCAATGGAGATGTTAAACAAATACACTAGATTAAAACAATAGGAACGGTGACCATTTTGCCACGCCTGACAAAAAAATTTATCAGACTGTCACGCCAACAGTAAATTTTCTCAAAATGCCACGCGGCGTATTTCGCTACACTGTGTAGCGAAATATGTTTGCAAATAATTTGTTACACAGTGTAGCGAAATATGTCATGTCAGGCTGCACAGTCAGCAAAAATGACACGTGTAGCTAAATATGTTTGCAAATAATTCGTTACACAATGTAGCGAATTTCTGCCTGCTTGACATGTGTCATTTTTGCTTACTGTGCAGCCTGACATGGCATATTTCGCTACACTGTGTAGCGAATTATTTGTAAACATATTTCGCTACACTGTGTAGTGAACCATGCCGCGTGGCATTTTGGAAAAATTTATTGTTGGCGTGGCAGTCTAGTAAATTTTTTTGCCAGGTGTGGCAAAATGGTCACTCTTCCAAAAGAACACAAGGTTTTACGAGGTTCGATATAGTGCATATGTCCTTCGATAAACTAGCTCGCTATTCTATTTCGGTTACCACTTTTACAATATCCCAAAAGCGTAATTATACACAATGAGGATACCAATGCAGGAAACAACATCAATCCCAATAAGGAAAATAATCTCACACCACTAATTTAGCAATATAAGCTTATTTACAAATTTGATTCCACCATATCAAGATTCTTCCTAATTGTTTTAATTTGTGACTATTTACAGATCTGATTACACCAAATTAGGATCACCCCCAAATCATCCTAATTTGTTAATCATGCTAGCATTCTCCTTTAAGTTGGTACATAGATAGATATCTTGGATAACTAACTTGTAAAGTGAGCTATAAAATTTCTTACTCGACACAACCCTAGTCAAAATGTCCACCACCCGTTCCTCCAACTTAATGATAGGAATCCAAATTATCTTCGTACAATAATCACTTTATCTCGTACAATGATAATTCCATCTTATATATTGCACCTGGCCTAGACAAAGACCTGTAGCCTGGTGGAATATCCATGCAGATTTCCTATTCAATGTCATTGGGAATATGTTTTCAACATCAATTTGATGTAATGACCATCTAAGTTCATGACAAGGGATAACAAGACCTAAATAGTGTTGAGCTTTGTAACAGGGGAGAAAATATCCTGATAGTCTACCCCATATGTTTGTGTGTAACCTTCACCACCAGTAGCACCTTATATCTCTCGATAAATTTCACTGCCTTATATTTCACCCTAAACAACCATTTATGTCCCACTATATTCTTCCCTTAAAGTAATTTTACTAGTTTTCAAGTCTTATTCTTTTTCAGTGCCTCCATATCTCCCTTCAAGGCCTGAACCCACCTCGAGTCTCCTAGAGCATCTAGTACTCTATTAGGATTGCAAACAAAAGACATATACAACAAAAATACCTTTAGTTGTTATGATACCTTTATTGCAACATGAAATTTACAATAAGATATCTCGACCACTTCTCTTTTTTCTTTAATAAGTATCGATTCAAAGGCTTACTTAGAAAAAAATAAAAGTCAATTATAGTGGGAGAAATTACCTTATAGATATCCTCAAGAGATAAACTAGACTTTGGCTATTGAAAGAGAAGGAATTGTTCATGTATTGCTGATTCTCACAAGACCTACACAACATGATCTTCCTCAACTAACGTTTCTTGTGGCTTAGGAACTTTTCGCTTAGGAATTGGTATCATCAAATCATATTTGATGTATGATGTCATCCATCCAACTTTAGTACTAACTTTATTCACTAATACTGGACCAATCGGTTTCCACCAATTCTCTCTTTCTCCATGTGTTTTAGATTCAATGAATGTGAAAGTCATTATGACATATGTATTATTAGTAGATATATTGAAGCAGCAATAACCTTTCTAATGTGGACCTTAGCCCTAGAAGATGAACTAGACAATAAAAGGATCAAGTTTGGATAATTGGCGATTTGGAATGTGAACGTAGGTAACACAATCAAACACCTAAGAATGAATGATTAAAATTGATGGCAAATGGACATCATCAGAAAGCACTTACAAGGGTATTTTGAAGTCTAAACACTTTTAAAAGCATTATGTTCAAAAAAATGGATGATTTAGTTACTACATTGTCCCAAAATCATTTTGGACTATTTCCCTCAAAGTGAAGAGTGTGTGTCATTTCCAGAATATTTCTATTTTTCCTTTCACCCTTTCCATTTTATTATGGTGTTCTTGAACAAAATGTCCAATGGATCAAATAATGCTTTTAAAAATATTCTATAAAGGTATGGTTGGTAAACCTTTAATCATTATATCAAAGACCAACAATGTCCCTTCAAATTAGGTTTGAATCATATTGAGAAATATCTAAAACCATTATCACATGAACCAATCATGGACACTTTTTTGTAGCCATAAATGTACACTCTCAATTAAAAAAGGGAAATGAATAAATAGCCTCTTTCAATAAATAAAAAAGCACAAGAGTAAGATTCAAATTCAAAATAGACAACCACCTAAGAAATAAGTGATTATTGGGGTCCAATAAATAGGGTTTTAATGATTAACAAATAACCGCAAAATTAGGGATTTAAATAACACAAGTTTAGTTCTAAGAAATTAATTGATGTTGAATTTTACAAATAATTTTAGTTTTTTTCTAGATGGAATTTTTTAATAAAACTAATGAAGGAAGGGTAGACATACATGATATAGAGAAAACCGAAAGAATGGAGGGAAGGTTCAAGCTGGGCAAGAAGGGAAGACAAGCGAGTGGAGTCTAAGCAGAGCTTGTCATTGGCCCGCTTCAAGATGCTACGAAGGTAAGTAACGTCATCGGTGGTACTCGAAAACCCTTGGATCCGGGCAACCAATGCTTCTAGAGGGTCCATGTGGTGTGATGCAGCTCGACTTACTCTCTTGTTCCCACCACAATTCCAACTCAACATAGGGCAACAACACACAAACAAAGTATAGGGACACACAACCACTCCCTTTTATCTCTCGTGTCCCTGTGGTTTAGAACTTCAAACGAGGCTTACATTACATCTTTTATCACGAAGTGAATTTTATATTTAAATAATTAATGAACGCGAAATGAAGTAGTATAGAATGGAGAGGAACTAAATAGTCCGGAATGCAATTAAATAAATTTATATTTAAATATAATAAATTAAATTTTTTGTTTTATTAAAAAAATTATTAAGAGATCGATGATAAATAAATTGTTTTTATTCCATTCTATTTTATATCCTTAAATTGAATGGAAGAAAAATAAAGGTATTGGATGGAATAATATGTTCCACCATATTCCATTCTGTCAAAGAATGACAATTATTATTATTCTATTTTATTATTTTCCTTCTTATCCATTTCCATCAATTCAAACATAACCTAATTGAAGGATGTAGCACTATGCTAATTAAATTGTAACACTTGAATTTTTTGAAAAAATATATTAATGGTAAATATTATACACAAGTAACTTATTTATTTGATAAAATTTTAAAAGTTTCTCTAATGCAAAATGATCATTTAAAACAAATGTCATAGGTGTATAAGTATATTCAAAGAGACCATATCATGTAATTCTTTGTCATTTGAGTTACTCAAACTTAAACACTTTATTCATATTTGCAAAAGATAGAGAAATCTTAATAACGAAAATTACTCAATCATTTTGTTCAGAGCATCATAAGCATGTAAATTTATTTTGGACCTATAGCTCAACCCAAATAATCCATTTAATATGTGGCTTATGCTAATTAGAGCTAACAACTCTAGAGGTATGACTTTTGATTGGAGTTGACAATATAGGTCAATTCACCTTTGACTCAACCCCACTCATTTTTAACTTGACAAAAAAAAGGTGGGGTGGGCAAATCCACATTTGCAAATAGGTCAAAACATCAATCTACCCTATTTTATGACGGGTTGGTGAATCAACCAACCTAAAAAAATGAGCTTAAATATCATATAATAATTCAACTAATCAACTACAAAGAGTGATATTTTCTTTATCAAACAATTCTATCACAACTAGCATAGTCCACAGAAAATAAAGCTTCTCAACACACAAAAAAAGAAAAAAAAACTTGAACTTCAACTATGCTCTTAACAAATGAGAAATTTGTTTAGGTGGAGAATAATTGAGTGGTTCGTGATGAAGATCCACTAGGGAATTTATGGTTATGTTATAAGTGAGAAAACGTAAAACACAACTCAATTTAAAGAATCTTTTTAAATAATGTAACCCACCCTATATTGTGCTTGATTAATTTTAATCATACTTACGCTTGAAGACCTATTGCAGGTTAATATTTACAACCCAACCCTCCAATTTTAATGAGATAAGATAAACGAGCCAACCCGTCAAGTCAACCTAACCATTGACGAAAAAATATTACCTTTGATGGAAAATGTGTCTTAATTATATAAATGTCTGTTGTATTTGGTCCAAATAATCACTTGAGCATTATGTTCCTTATTATTTTCTTGAAAATACATAAAAAAAAACACCCTAAAGTATCCATCATAAGGTTTGAACTAGTTTGTTGTATCAATACTAAAGTTCTTAATGCTTCTGCATCAAGATGTTTACACTTTAAACTTGTAAGTTGGTTTGTTTGTTATTTTATATAATGTTATTAAACCTGGACCGGTGATCGACCCGGTCGGGGTACCGGGTTAATGGGTCACTGGTTCAACCAGTGGGTCACTGGTTCAACCGCATGAACCGGATATGTATATAAATTTATATTTTATACTTAATTATATAATAAATATTATAAATGGTGCAAATGAACTCTTTTACATTTGTAATTTGTAATTAGTTCACTATATTAATTACCATTATCATTTCCAAACAATAGAGTGGTACTCTTTTTTTTTATAATAAGTGGTACTCTTTTACCTTTCCACTCCATCCCATTCCACACCACTCAATCCCAACCTCTTCAAAACTCCCATGTCTTCAGAAATCAATGTCACCATTCATCGTACCAGCTTTTAAGAATTAAATAAGAAAAGAAAAGAAAAGGCCAATAATGGGGGCAAAAGGAAGACTGGGAATGGAGCCACAAGAAGCGCAACAAGCCAACAAGAAGATATTCTATATATATAGACATAATAAAAATAAAAGGTTGTAGGTGGGTTCAACTTCATGTGTTTTTGATACTATACAATATTAATATTATACCACCGCCTCTCTCTGTTTCTCTGGAAGGAAACCACCAAATCTTATCACCTTGTGTGGTTGTCACTGCCACATACATCTCTTAGTTGTAAGCAGAGAAAAGAGATGAATGGTGTTATTGATTTAGATATGGAAAGTGAGTACGTAAGGAGGCATCACAGACATGAACCCAGGGACAACCAGTGCACTTCTGTCATTGTTAAGCACATAAGCACATAAGTGGGGAAACATTCACAGAGGAGGAGGCCATTAGCTGAGAAGCGCAGCTAACCTTTGTTGTTGAATGGATTTAGACTTGAAAGAATTAAAGGTTCCACATCGGCCAAATAAGGGAAAAGTATATTGTTTATAAACTGTTGGACATGCCTTCAGTGCACAGTTGTTCACGGGTATCCACGTGGTCTGGGGCCAAGAAAACCGGTTTGTTATCTGGGTCGAGTCACCGGTTAATAGCCGGTTTTGATAAACTCGACCGGGTTAACCCGGTCCGTACCGGTTCAAAAACATAACCGATCCGTTTAGAAACTCGGACCGGTGAATTATTTGATGACATGTGAATTTACATTTTTTTATTAAAAGTGTGATTTTTCCATAATCATATATAATAATTAGTTCAACAAAATATTATTATATATATTTGCATATGAAAAATATAAACCATATAAAGTTGCATTTAATAATTGGTTATTATCAATTTGATCAAGTTTATTTGTGATTTCCTTTTATTAAGGATGTCAGAGCATTTTGTTTGGTTCTAAAAAGTTGTTTCATCCTTGACTTATATGATGTAGTTTAAATACCTAGTGTTTTTCAAAATCAATTCTATGTATCTAGACTTCATGCTTATGGTTTTTTATTTGAGTTGGGTAATAAGTGTAGAGCCAAAGCACTCAAGATGAAGAATATAAAGTTGCAAGAATTTTGATGATAACAAACAAAGTATGGAAAGAAGACTTCAAAGAATTACAACTAGCAACAATAAAAAGGAGTCTAACAGGACAACCATCTAAGGCAACATATGTGAAGTCCATCAAGACAATTGACAAAGCTCAAAGGAGATCAAAACTCAAGCTACAAAGGAAGAACCCAAGACCAAGAATCCTCAAGTAGTATATTTATAGGACTTAGGCTAATATTTAAAGGTTGATCAAAATTGCATGAATGAGCTCAAAGTGATCATGGTTTTTCAAATAGCATAATTTATAACTTTAAATTCTTGAAAAATGATTCGGAAAACCAATAGAAAATGTTCTTGACATGTTTTAGAACCTTGAAATAATTTTTCCCATGTCATGGGCATGTTGTTGGAAGGTTGGAGGCTTTAGTATCTAAGTTAGAACCATTTTTTAAGTGTATATGTTGCCTTTGACAAGAAGGGATTCAAATCCCTCCTGTTTAGCATTTGAATCATTCTCTATTAGAGGAAGGAATTTGAATCCCTACTAGCCAGTAAAGCCAGTAATGTCTAGTAACAACTATTTTCATGGAGAAACTCATATATACTCATTTATTTTGCCTCCAACTGATTTTGATCACTGTTCCATTGATTTTTAAGCTTTGATTGATTGATTTTATTACACTAACTCTTCCTACATTCATTTTATTCATCATCTTGATCATATATCACCTTGAGCTTTATTCTTGACATTCACTCACTACCATTTGAGCTTCAACTTGTATCATTTGTACTTTGAGAGTACCTAGCCATTGTCAAATACTTTCTCTTGTATTCTTGAATTGAGAAGGGAATGAACCCTTTATACTTGAGAGGTTACCAAATTTCTAAGCAAATTTGAATTAAAGTGTAAAGACATCCAAGGGCTCAAAGTCTTAGAAGATTGTAACAGTTTGTCAAGCACCCTTGAAGCTTAACCGATAGTGGAAAGTTGATTAAGTGGCTTCAGTCGGGACGTAGGTCATTAGCTTATATATTGATCACACAATAGCATCCTCACTTAGAATTATTTGTGTTAAATAAATATATTGAAGAAATAAATTTCAAAATATCAAAGGAGACACTTTGCGAAAAAATATATTTAAAACTCAATTTACCCCCTCTTGAGTTTTGAATCCACTTGTCTAACAAGTGGTACCAGAGCTTGAACTCTTGTGTAAAGAGCTTAACTGCTTCAAGATAAGGGATGCCTTCTTTGAACAATGAAATGTCCCTTGAGGGTTCTTCCATTACTAGACCTCTATTTTTCAATGGCACCAATTATCCTTTTTGGAAAAGTTGGATGAGAATATTTCTTCTATCTAATAATTTAAGAATATAGAACATAGTTGAAAAAAGATACACTCCACCCACTAAAAAGAATGCTCAAAATGAAGATGTTCCCAAGGATATTGATGAGTACTATAACACCTCACATTTCTAAATCATACATTAATATATTAAATGGGGATTAAAGGGATGGATTATTGAAAATCCTGGAAATTAGACTAAAATACATAGAAAGGGTAAAACGGTAAATAGCCAAACACACAACCCTAGGAAGGCAAAATTGAGTAGAAGGTCTCAAATGATAAAAATAACCCTGGAAAAGGATTCAGAATGAAAAATTGTGTGGATAGGTAAGATTCAGAAAATTTAGTGAATAGTGTTTTGATATGCGATCAACATATAAGGAATTACAAGACAAAAAGAAGAAGAATGTGACTCAATCTGATGCAAGAAAGGCAGAATAACGGTTAAAATTGTCCAATATCTGAATATCAGGTGTTACACTGATTTTGTATTGATTTCACAGGAAAAATGCATAAAATGAAGTCAAAAAAGACAAAGAAAAACTAAAAGCCCACGCTGCCAGCGTGGGAATGGCGCTCACAGCGTGGGAAGCATAAATTGGACAGAAACCCTCGCGCTGAGAGCGTGAGGCCCGCGCTTGCAGCGCGGGGGAACAAAAATTGGCACACATAAAAAAGAGACTCAACCTTATGGAGTGACACACATAAAAAAAGACCTAAAGCAGATCCGGCTTGGAGAGGAGAGGAAGTCGTTCTTCGTGTTCGTCGTCCAGTTCTTGTATTTTTCTTTCTCTTTTACTTTAAGTTTATGTGGAATTTCAGATCAGCGATCATGATGTTGATTGGCTAGATCTATTTTCTGTAGTCAGGGTCATGATCCCTTTGTGAACAATTGGTACGAAGGATTGAATCACTTTATGTGTTGATTTTAATATACTTCATCTTTATCTTGTGCGTATTGATATTATGTCTGTTAGATCTGATCAACCTAATATGGGATGATATTCTGGGGATTAGGGTTTGCAATAGGAATGTTGGAATTCTGATTCTGAAAGGAGATAAAGATGATGATTTATGCATGTTCTAGGAATAGACTTGTATGAATCGCACTCGTTGGATTTATCTGCATACTGCTTATTTTCATGCGGGATTACTAAGGGATTAGGGTTCCAATTGAATTAAAGGGTTAGATCACCAAGGGATTGGGATCTAACTAATTATTCTAAAGATGATAATTTGTCTGAGTTGTTAATTTTGATAAATATTGTGAATCAATCCAGAGTAAAATTGGGAGCATTTGGTGAATGTATCCTGGCTACAGTATTTTCTCACATCTTTTACAAAAACATTTCATTCACATTCTTATTTTCTTCTTTCTCACAAAAATCTAAAAACAAGTCTTTTACTTTTCAATTAATTTAAGTTACAATATTTGTTAAACCACAATAGATTCATCTAACTTAAGAGGACTGGTTATCGTAGTAATTGTTTTACAATCCCTGTGGAGACGATCTTAGTTACTACTTTATTACTTGTGCGATCGGTACACTTGCCGAATATGCCAACAAGTTTTTGGCGCCGTTGTCGGGGATTGAAAAATTCAATATTACAAATAACCATTGATTCTTGAGATTGGATTTTTATTTTTATTCTTTTTATCTTGTTTTGTGTTGTTCAGGTGCTACTAATAATTTTCCTGAGTTTTACGCGAGGCAGACTTCTGCCTAAGGACTTTGTAATTGATTCTGAAATTGCAAGGACCGAAAAGCAACTAAGGAAGGCCGCTAGACAGATCATTTGGGAAGATTCTAAGGACATACCTCTACTGCCAACCCAAGATATGGCAGAAAACAATAATGCTGGTCATGGAAGAGGAGGAAATGCAAACAATCAACCTCCAAGACTGTTGAATACGATTCTGACTCCAGTATTCAACAGAGCCAACTCAAGCATAGTAAGGCCAAATGTGGAGGCCAACAACTTTGAACTGAAGCCATCATTGATTTCTTTGGTGGAGAGGGTTCAGTTTTCTGGAGCTGATGATGAAGATCCTCATGAATTCATAGACCGATTCCTGATGGTCTGTGATACAACTAAGCACAATGGAGTATCTACCGATGCTATCAGGCTCCGGTTATTCCCTTTTGCTGTTAAGGGAAAAGCGTTGAGATGGATTGAAAGACAGCCAACAAATAGCATCCTTACATGGGAAGATTTGTCAAGCAAATTCTTTGCTCATTTCTTTTCCATGGAGAAATATAATCAGCTGGTGAATGAAATCACAAATTTTCGCCAGCTGGAAGGAGAATCACTTTGTGCAACATGGAACAGATTCCAGGAATTTAATAGGAAGTGTGCACATTATGAAGGAGATGATGATAAAAAAGTGGCAATATTCTTCAATGGAATCACTCCTGAAACAAGGATGATAATAAATAGTGCCGCTGGAGGTTCTATTCGGGAAAGTACGTCCGAGCAAGCTATTGATTTGATCAAAAAGCTTGCACGGAATGAGAATGAAAGTGTACTAGCTCCCATAAAAAGAGCAGTGATAAAACCAGCAGATAGTGATGTATCATTGTCTAAAAAGTTTGACAGCTTGTGTGAGAAATTTGACAAGTTTCAAGTGTCAAAGGTTCAAACAACTCCTCTGGTTTGTGATAAATGCCAAGAAAGTCATGAATCCAGTGAGTGTCCTAATCCATTATCAGAAGATTCACTTCAACAATTACAGGTGAATGGGATCTGGTATGATCAGCGTCCTCCACAACAACAAAACTTCCAGCGAAATCAGAATTTCCCTGGTGGTAACAACAATTTTCAGCGGAGGACTCAAGAATCTGGTATGGATTTTAAATCTAACAATAACAACAATTATGCTCAATCTTCACAGAATCAACAAAGAGAGCCAGCTGAGTGGGAAAAAGCTTTTGCTCAAATGACTAAGGCTTCTAATGAGATGGCTCAACATACCAATGCTTTCATGGAGGAGACTAGAGCCAACAATAAAAATACAAATGCTTCCATCAAGAACCTGGAAAATCAGATAGGCCAGCTTGTCAAGCAATTTATAGAGAGAATTCCATGTACCTTCCCAAGCAATACAGTTATCAATCCAAAGGATGACTGTATGGCTATTACCACAAGAAGCGGTAAAGTAGTGACAGTTCCAACAAAACCAGCAGTAAATAAGGAAGACAAAACAAAGGGGAAGGAGGAACAGAATAAGGAAGCGATTGAACCAGAGATTGAGGTAATTGTGCACGAAAGTGAAAAGGAAGTTGTGGTTGAAAAAGAACATGTTGAAGAGCAACCGGTTGTGGCAAAGAAAAAGCATGAGTTAAGCCACGAATATGTGATGTCTAAGGCACCCTATCCAGAAAGATTCAAGAAGGGAGCCTATAACAAACATTATGATAGATTCTTGGACATTTTCAAGAAGCTACACATCAATATTCCTTTCGCTGAAGCTCTAGCAAATATGCCTGGATATGCAAAATTTATGAAGGATCTTTTATTCAGGAAGCAGAAGCTACAAGAATGCCAAACTGTAACACTCAATGAGGAGTGTAGTGCTTTTATTCAGCAGAAGATCCCAGATAAGCTTAGTGATCCGGGGAGTTTTAATATCCCTATTGCTATTGGTGATATTGGCATTGGAAAAGCCTTATGTGATCTTGGGGCTAGTATTAATTTGATGCCTTTCTCAGTGTACAAATCTTTGGGGATTGAAGAATTGAAGCCTACCGAGGTATCTCTCCAATTGACTGATAGATCTGTGAGGAAACCTAATGGGATTATAGAAAATATTCTTGTCAAGGTTGATAAGATTATCTTTCCTGCGGACTTTGTGGTGTTAGATATGGGAGAAGGAAGTGAGAAACCCATGCTCTTAGGAAGACCCTTTTTGGCTACAACCCGAGCTTTAATTGATGTTGAACAAGGGATGATCAAACTGAGAATGAATGATGAGGAGATCATCTATAATGTTTCAGAAGCAATGAAGAGACCTGCTGAGAATAATGATTGTTTCCAGGTTGATTCTTTTCATGAAACCATTCAACACAAGAAGGAGCGTCCTCAGGAGATTGATTATGAGCTGAGAGCTCGTGATCATATACCCTTTGAAAAAGAAGGAATTACTGTGGAAGTGCTAGAAGAAAAAGCTGAAGATGTAGAGATTGGTACCCCTAAGGTTGAACTGAAACCATTGCCCGACACTTTGAAGTATGTGTTCCTGGGAGATGGTGATACTTATCCAGTAATCATCAACAAAGACCTCTCTTCAGACCAAGAAAATGAGCTGGTTGAAGTTTTGAAAGCTCACAAGACCGCTATAGGATGGTCTATTACTGATTTGAAGGGCATAAATCCTTCTTTTTGTACACATAAGATTCTCATGGAAGATGATATCAAACCCGTGAGACAACCACAAAGAAGATTAAACCCAACAATGAAGGAGGTGGTGAGAAAAGAAGTTGTAAAGCTTCTTCATGCAGGAATGATTTACCCAATTTCTGATGCTGCGTGGGTAAGCCCAGTTCAAACAGTACCAAAGAAGGGTGGTGTGACAGTAGTTACCAATGCAAAGCAAGAGTTGATCCCTACCAGAACTATCACAGGTTGGAGAATGTGTGTAGATTACAGAAGATTGAACACAGCTACTCGAAAAGATCATTTCCCACTACCTTTTATTGATCAAATGCTGGAAAGACTGGCGGGCCACTCTTATTATTGCTTCTTGGATGGTTATTCAGGCTACAACCAAATACCTGTAGCTCCTGAAGACCAGGAAAAGACAGCTTTTATTTGCCCATTTGGAGTTTTTGCATACAGAAGAATGTCGTTCGGCCTCTGCAATGCACCTGCCACTTTCCAAAGGTGTATGCTCTCTATCTTTTCTGATATGGTGGAGAAATGTTTAGAGGTATTTATGGATGACTTCTCTGTTTTTGGTTCAAACTTTGATTCTTGTTTGAATAATTTGTCTAAATTTTTAAAGAGATGTAATGAGACTAACCTTGTTCTGAATTGGGAAAAGTGCCATTTTATGGTAACTGAAGGTATAGTACTAGGACATAAAATCTCTAATGCTGGGACTGAAGTTGATAAAGCAAAACTGATGTTAATTAAACAACTTCCCATTCCCGTAAATGTAAATGCTGTTAGGAGTTTCCTAGGACATGCAGGTTTTTACAGGCGGTTCATCAAGGATTTCTCCAAGATTGCTAAACCATTGAGCCAACTCTTGGTGAAAGACTCTGAGTTATTGTTTGATGATGCATGTTCAAAGGCATTCCATTTGTTGAAAGAGAAGCTTACTACAGCTCTTGTGCTTACAGCTCGTGATTGGAACCTTCCGTTTGAACTCATGTGTGACGCCAGTGCTTATGCAATTGGTGCAGTCCTTGGTCAGCGTAAGGAAAAATTGTTACATGTCATTTACTATGCTAGCAAAGTTTTGAATGATGCTCAGGTTAATTATGCAACAACTGAGAAAGAAATGTTAACAGTGGTTTATGCATTGGACAAATTTAGACCTTACTTGTTAGGATCTAAAATCATTGTTTTCACTGACCATTCTGCTATTAAGTTTTTGATGACTAAGCAGGATGCTAAACCGTGACTGCTGAGGTGGATGCTACTCTTTCAAGAGTTTGATTTAGAGATCCGAGACAAAATTGGAGTAGAGAACAAAGTGGATGATCATCTCTCCCGAATTCAGGCAAAAGAGTTACAAGATAGTCCGGAAAAAGAAATTAATGACTATTTTCCCGATGAAAAGGTAATGGCAGTCTTTGTTCCTCCATGGTTCGCAGATTTCGCCAATTACAAAGTTGTAAGGGAGTTTCCTCCTAACCTTACAAGGCAACAACAGAAGAAATTTTTGCGAGATTTCTGGGAGGATCCACATCTCTATTTTCAATGTGTTGATGGGATCATTCGCAAATGTGTCCCTGAGTTTGAAATGAGTCAAATTTTGTGGCATTGCCATTCTTCCAACTATGGAGGCCACTTTGGAGGTAATCGAACCGCTCAGAAAGTCTTGCAAAGCGGTTACTATTGGCCGACACTCTTTAAGGATGCGAAGGATTGTGTGGAAAAATGTGATAAGTGTCAGAGAACAGGTAATATCTCACACAAGGATGAGATGCCTCTGAATAATATATTAGAGGTAGAGCTGTTTGATGTATGGGGCATTGACTTTATGGGGCCATTTCCATCATCTTATTCCAACCAGTATATCCTTGTTGCTGTGGATTATGTTTCCAAGTGGGTGGAAGCTGTTGCTCTTCCCACCAATGATGCTAAAGTGGTAGTCACTTTTCTGAGGAAAAATATTTTTACAAAGTTTGGAGTACCTCGGGCTATTATCAGTGATGGGGGTACCCACTTTTGTAATAAACATTTTGAGAGCTTGCTAGTTAAATATGGGGTGAGACACAGAATAGCCACACCATATCATCCCCAGACTAGTGGGCAAGTTGAAATCTCCAACAGGGAGATAAAAAGAATCCTAGAAAAGACAGTGGGAATTTCTAGGAAGGATTGGGCTAAGAAGCTTGATGATGCACTCTGGGCGTACAGACTTGCGTTCAAAACTCCAATTGGCATGTCACCTTATCAATTGGTGTATGACAAACCTTGTCATTTACCAGTGGAGTTAGAACACAAAGCCTTGTGGGCTACAAGGTTTTTAAATTTTGACCAATCAGGAGCTCAAAAGAAGAGAATACTACAGCTGAATGAGCTTGATGAGTTCAGAAGAACTGCATATGAAAGTGCACAGATTTACAAAGAGAAGACTAAGCTGTGGCATGATAGCAAGATCAAGCACAAAGAGTTTGCACTGGTCAACAGGTATTATTGTACAACTCTCGACTGAGGTTGTTTCCAGGTAAACTTAAATCTCGTTGGTCTGGCCCTTTTGTGGTGACAAATGTATTCCCATATGGTACCATTGAGATCTCTCCTCTTGATGCTGAGAGACCCTTTAAGGTAAATGGGAATCGTCTGAAATTCTACTATGGAGAACCTGTGAATAGGGAGACAATTTCTGTCCCTTTAACTTCATCTGTGTAATTAAGGTTCCAGTCAGGCTCGTGACGTTAAACAAGCGCTTGCTGGGAGGCAACCCAGTGGAAAGTTTCTTAGTTTAGATGTTTGCTTTCGGTTTTTAATTGTTAAAAGTTAAAAGATTGCTAAGTTCACGCTGATAGCGTGGTACTCACGCTAGCAGCGTGGATTAGAAAAAAATGGCAGAAAGTCCCGCGCTGATAGCGTGGACACCGCGCTATCAGCGCCACAAAACCAAAATAGGCAGTGACACCCACGCCCGTAGCGTGGGTATGGCGCTCAGAGCGCCAGAGGGTAAAAAGGGGCAGTGGTGACCGCGCTCCCAGCGTGAAACCCACGCTGCGAGCGCGGGAGTCGCGACAGATTTTTTTTAAAAGGGGCAAACCCTTTTTTTTCCCACATTCTTCTCCTTCTCCTCCCTCCAGCCGCGCCGCCAGCATCCCCTCTCCCTCTTCCCTTTCTTTTTCTTCTCACACTCACTTCACCACCACAACCCACCCTCATCACCACCATATTTCTTCATTTCTTACATTGTCCATCTCTCTCAACCAGTGTGGGTTGAAATTTGGTGTTGAGATTTGGTTTCTAAAAGCTCAAGGTTGTGTATTTTTCTCAACAATGGCTGGAGAGAAGGTAAGTCTTAAGGATTTTGTTTTCTAAATTGCAATGTGCTGTTGATGTAGTCATTCTATAATTGGTGATATCTAAGTGTATGAATGGTTAGGGTTGATGTTGCTGTGGTCATGCATGCTAGGTGTTCGATCAATGGTCTGAATTAAATTATCTAATGCATGATTCATGAAAGGTCATAAAATGTGCATCTATGGATAAATGAATTACATGTTTCTACGGACACATTCAACAGGATGCAGCCTGTTGAAGGAGTGTATAGGGAAGAGATGCCTGCTTTAGCTGCAACAATCCGTGAGGGTATCACTCAACCTCACTCTGCCTGGAAATCCAAACATGGTCAGCCGGATGTACCAGAGAAACTAGATCGGCTGGACCTCAATGAGGAGGCAATTTTCTGGCATTCCTTCATTAATTCCACAATCATAGCTTCCACTAATTTGAGTGATGTCAATATGGAAAGAGCAGTGCTGCTATATACTCTACTAGGGGACCATAATCTTCACATTGGGGCTATTCTGTCTGATAGGATAGTCCATATCATTACTCAAGGAAGATCAGACTTTAGTTTGGCTCATTGCTCACTCATTGAGCAACTCTGTATCCAAGCAGGAGTGGAAATACCTGAGGATGAGCCAAGAGATGTGAAAATAAAAAAAGATCTGACCCAGAACCACTACAATGATATGCAGAAGGAATCCAGAAGGCAAGCTATCTGGAAAGCATCTGGCGGTGCTGTTCCACCACCTCC